>CAUZXS010000664.1:0-126511 GCA_963585895.1 Sepioteuthis lessoniana
GTGTAGAATTATTTTTTATATACAGTTATATGGTTTCAAGTAATCATTTCTATTTAATAATTGTCATTTATTTGCTCATGCTTATATGGTTTCAAGTAACTAATAACAATCCTAAGTAAACGATAATAGCTTCAAATAAGTAATCTTAAAGCAAGTAATTTACAGTTATATGGCATCAAGTATTCTTATTGAATATGAATATTTTTTTTAATTGGTGTCTTTGTAACAGGTACTACCACTCTAGGTAAGAGTGGATCTGGGAATAATGGTAATGAAAGGATACTTTCCAGATGTCCGGAACTAGAGTGTCACCAGCAGATACAGTTCAGTGCCATACTCAGGACACTCCTTTTTTGGGACAGTCTTACCCCTCTGTAAGGGATACAGTTAGTGTCTTGTATGCTTCACTGACAGGGCGATTTTTAAAGGACGGTCAGCCTTAGGGTTCCTGGCAAAACACTCTTTCTGTCTCCATTTAGCCTTATACTTCACCTCACTAAGCTAAGTCAATATCTATATGAACAACAATAGCATAATCTGCAATTCTGATATTAGCAAATGTAAAGGCCAGGATTTTGAATGCTGATTTTCAAGGTAAACAGACCTCCTCTCACTTGGCAATATTCAATCTTTTTGTACCCTTTTAGCTTTGTACCAAACCAAACTAAGTTTAGTAAATATTTCTAAGAATAAGAATAACTTACTCTCTGATTTTGAGCCCAGCAAACGTTTCTTGTGTAAAGTCATGTAACTTTGATGCAATTTACTCAGAAGGAAACTTCTTAAATCTGAAAGAAAAATGTGAAAGTTACACAATTTTATCAATGTTGACAAATTTCTTTTATTTTCCCCATCCAGCAGCCATTTTTACCTTTGTAAATGGTGACTTAATTTGAATATTTGATCCATCAATGAGACTAATGAACCTGGGAATAATGGTAATGATGTGGGTACTCCATATTTCCCAATACAAAATGAGACTGTTTGTTTCATGATACAATAGTTTATTTTGACTACATTTTTCATAGTAGTCGTGAAACGAGAGAAGTAGGCGGATAGTTCAAAGATGGGAAGATGAAACAGACAACCATAGACTTAAACATTTCTTCTTCTCCGACCTGGCCCCACCCCAACGAGGCCTCTTCCCGCTGTCGCCAACTGACTGCCCAACCCCAACTTCTTGAACTGACCCTACGTCTTTTAGATCTATTTTAGATCTATTTTTTCTAATTCTCTGTATCTAATCACTTAATGATACGTAATCACTAAAACTTTTTAGTGACACATCATAGTTACATATCAGCTGATATATATCAAAATGTTTATTTCAATATTTCCCTACTGGTGATTTCAAAACAAACCTGTCACATTTTATTTTGACTGGAGCTGACATGCGCAAATGCAAAACAAGGTTTACCCACTTTGGCCTTTTTAACTTGAAAACCTGCAACTACTAACTTAAAGTTTTTAGGTAACACATAATTTATCACTAAAAACTATTACCCAGTCGGCTGAGGCTGTAGAATACACCAACTGCACCTCTGCAGAGGGATAAGACCCCCCAAATGAGTGTCCTGGATATTACACTAAACAATCTGATGGTGAGGTTCCAGTAATCATGGGGCTTTGGAGAATGTGGAGCACCCCTTCATTGCCATTGTTCCCAGGTCCACTCTGGCCCGGCGTGGTAGCGCCTGATAGGGCCTTATCTATGGGTTAAATAGAACTAACGGCATACTTATGCTAAACTGAATAGCTTGAAATAGAAATGTTTTTGACAAACCATACTTACATTTAAACTGCATGCTTATGCTAAACTGAATTATTTGAAATGGAACTGTTTTTTGACATTGAAACTGTACTTACACTAAACTGATTTGTTTAATATAGAACTGTTTTGACATTTAACTGTGTGTAAACAAAATCCGTACTCATACTAATTAGCTGAATTAGAACTGCTCGACTAAACTGAATAGCTTTAGATGGAAATGTTTTTCACAATTAAACTGTACTTACATTTAAACTGCTTACTTATCCTAAACTCAATTGTTTGAAATAGAACTATTGTCATAAAAATAGATTTGGCGTTAAATGGCCTACAAAGGTTGATATGCCATAAAACTCAGCCAACTAACCAACTAACTAAAAACTAAATTAATTAAAATCCCTAATTATTTTACATATTTGCATATGTCTAACTAGAATGTTGTTTAGTTGATTATTTTTTTTACGGCTTATCAACACTTGTTGGGTAATTTTATGATGAAGTCAGTTTGATAATTTTGGTCTACAATTATATGTAATTCATTTAATGTATTCATCACAATCATTTCAAACACATAAACACTTCATACCAAGCTGTGCAATATCAATGTTTTAATATCCAATATATCAATATAGTTCACTTCATATTTTGTTGCAATTGATATATTGTATTGATATATATGAAATAACTAATGTTTTAAGGAAGTTCATAATCATTTTAAACGGATAAATACCTAGTCGTAATATCACTGTTTATTTAAGAGCCTATATAACAATATAGATTCACAATCATTTTTAACATTTTCATAAACAGATTCATTTCATCTACAAAGAGAACCCTAACAGGAACTACCACTCCTGGGAACAAATATGATGAAAGGGTGATGCCACATTTCTTAGAGTTACAAAACTGGAGCCTGACCACCTGATATGATACCAGGATTCAACACCAGGTTATTTTCTCCATCGCTTAAAGTGTAAGATATTATTCGAGCAACCAATTTTCAGTGTTGCTTTGTGACTTTCAGTTGAATGTAAAAGTCAACAGTTATTTATACCAAAAATGTCCACAAATGTCAAGGAGTTATTCACCACTCTACATTTTCCGATATTTTATAAATTTTATTTGAGATTTAGATTCAAGAGGAATTTATGCATATAGACTATCAAAATATTCGTGGCATTTCAATATTAGCCACAAACATCCAGGAACTCATCTTTCACCTTATGCTTACAGGTTTTATTTTGTGATTTTTAGTTAAAGGTGAAAAGGGAAATCCTAGAAACTCACCATCTACCGAAAGTGTTAAGATTTAAACTTACCGTAATCATCTGGTACAGTTGGACTGAGAATGCTGGCCTGGGGTAAATATTGTGTTCCCCTTAGAGGATTTCGGCCCAATCTATACGAATAAGAGGACTGGGTCGGCAATGTGTGTGCATTGGCAGATGCGTATTTGCCTCCGTACCACGAAAGTCCAACCAATGAAAGTAGCAGAGACATGACAACTGGTCGCAGGCATACACCACGCAGGACAGACAACGTGACAGGCGAGCTGGACACCATGGCAACAGTAGCAGCAATCACGATGACGACGATAGTAGAAGATGAACAAAAATTCAGACTCAAACTCCGGCAATATCACAGCAACAGCTGTGAGATGAAATAGAAAAAAAAACCATCAACATTAATTCCAATGGTATACATTTCTGTTATTTATACTTGCATTAATTCCTGACCATTGATAATCCCCTTTTTCCTGATTTTCAATGCATAGTAAAAATCATTAGCAATTCACTTATATTTAATATGATAAATTTATTCTGACTAATATCTGCATCAATTTCTAAATGTTATGCCGAGAGGTTAAGGAATTTTGTTCATTCATATTCATGTTTACATTTTTGTGTAGTTGTTTCTAAAGATTTTTTTTTGCATATGGTCATGTCAAATACATATAATTTTCAAACAGATCTATTTGCCCCATAAATGGAACCCTAACCGGCACTACCAGGTCCACTCGAGCCTAGAGTTATGGTATATATTAGCGTTCAGCCCTGTTGGCTAGGACAGAACAATTTGCAGATGGTTAAGATTTAACCCATAAGATTTGATATGCGATTAAACCAAATAACCAAATCAAACCAGTTATAGTTCCATTTAAGGGTCAAACATTATTCATATTAAATTGGGCCATGTAAAAAAAACTCTTAAAGAAAAAACTCCACAAAAATGTAAATATAAACGTACAATGAACGCTATTCTCTAACCTCTAGGCATAAAATAATCCTAGACTGGTTATCTTGCTGTTAAAATCAATCAATCAGTTTATCAATGAAAATCCATGAGTGAAAACTTAAAAGACTTGCCGCGACCTGCCTACAAACATAAACAGATCGGATTACTCGTTCACCCTAGAAAAATTACATCCGCATACGGCCAGAAATGTCAAAGCCCTTTTTCAACTCTAACCGGCCATCACAGCTAAGAAAGGGATAAATTAACATTTATCAACATATGCAGAACACTTCTGCCAGAAATAATTCTATAAAAATGGAATTATCTTCGCCAACCTATACCAGTCTAAAGAAGGACTTATTTTCTTCGCCCATTTTTTATAGAAGAACTTTCTATTTACGTGGCGCAGTAGAAGTGGTGTTGCCTTTCTTTCATATGAAAAAGTCTTCAGCGGCGTTTGTGTGTGGCCTTTCCTCTCCAGTTGTTGGGTAGGCCGTCTTACCTCTGGGCGGTTCTGCCAGGTGTGCCTCGGTGCTGGAGATTTCCTCCTGCCTCAGGGAGCCATCCCCCCAGGCTTTTACCTCCTTCGTGGGGGGGTTATTGCCTGGCGCCCCAAAAAGGGGAATGCTGACGGCGCCAAAGGTATTTTTGACCAGACGCGTGTGGGCTTCGGCCCTGCGACCGGACCCACCTTAAAAACGGCCTTGTGCCATATTTGTGCATTGGTGGGACGCAGCGATAAATAATAGAGGTCTTCGCGGACGATCTAGGGCGTTTGTGTGTGGCCTTTCCTCTCCAGTTGTTGGGTTGCATTCAGTAGGCCGTCGTACCTCTGGGCGGTTCTGCCGGGTGTGCCTCGGCACTAGAGAGTTCCTCCCGCCTCAGGGGGCCATCCCTCAGGCTTTTACCCCACTTCGGGAGGGGTATTACCTTGCGCCTGAGGCGCCCCTAAAAAGGGGAATGCCGACGGAGCCGAAGGTATTTTTGACCTCGCCGGACGCGTGTCGGCTTCGGCCCTGTGACTTAAAAACGGCCTTGTGCCACATTCATACGTTGGTGGGATGTATGATAAATAAACAAGAGGTCTTTGCAGGCGCTCTCAGGGGCCACTCAAATCCTACGTTATCGTGGTTGCATTCACCTCACCGCCACTTCTAGTGGTAGATTCACCCCTCTTTTTTTTCTACAAATCGCCTTGCTTCAAGGCTGAATCCCACTTCTGGTGATAAATTCACTCTCCTTTTTTTTATCGCATGCACTAAAGGTTCCGCTCATCCGTTTGGCTGTGCAGCGCTAAAGGCAGGGGTTAGCCCTTTAGCGACCGCTTCGCTACCTGCGCAGTGCTAAGATAACGCCAATCTTAGTTGTGGCCTCCTGGCCTGTTCGCTCTAAGTGTAGAGCTTTGGAGTGCAAAACCTTAGCTATCATCTCAATACGTCCACACAGCATTGGCGCGAAACAGCCTTAGCTACCGTCTGACCGTTCGCACAGCTTTGGCGTGCTAAGCCTTAGCTACCGTCAACGATACGCCCGTACAGCTTTGGCGCGACACAGCCTTAGCTACCGTCCGATACATCCGCACAGCTTTGACGCGCAAAAGCCATAGCTACTGTCAACGATCTGCCCGTACAGCTTTGGCGCGACACAGCCTTAGCTACCGTCCGATACGTCCGCACAGCATTGGCGCGAAACAGCCTTAGCTACCGTCTGACCGTTCGCACAGCTTTGGCGCGGCAAGCCTTAGCTACCGTCAACGATACGTCTGCACAGCTTTGGTGCGACACAGCCATAGCTACCCTCCGATACGTCCGCACAGCTTTGGCGCGACACAGCCATAGCTACCATCCCGACTCGTCCGCACGGCTTTGGCACGGCAAAGCCATAGCTACCGTAAACGATACGCCCGCACAACTAGGGGCACGACAAAGCCCTAGCTTCACCGATTCGCTCACTCGACTTTTGTTACCTTCATTGTCTTTGGTTGTCACTACTTGCACGCATTTAACTAAAAAAAAATTGCGGGGTCGACGTGCTTATCGGCTCCGCAACAGACTGTTAGAAATGGAAAAGTGTGAAAATTTATGATTCATAAAAATTCTATATGAAGAGATATAGAGACTATGCTAATAAGAAAAATAATAATATGGACATCATATGCGTACAAGAACAAAGATATTACCACAGTGAACTAGTACTGCCGCGACCTGCTCACAAACATAAACAGATCGGATTACTCGTTCGCCCTAGAAAAATTACATCCGGGTATAGCCGGAAATGACGAAGCCCTTTTCAACCCTAACCTGCCGTTACAGCTAAGAAAAGGGAATAAATAACATTTAAAAACATTTACAAAACACTTCTGCCAGAAATAACTCTATAAGAGTGGAAATAATTATCTTCGCTAGCCTATATCAGGCTAAAGAAGGACTTATTTTCTACGTCCATTTTTATAGAAGAACTTTCTATTTACGTGGCGCGGCAGAGTGGAATTCGTTCCTTTTTATATAAAAAAAAGGCTTCGGCGGCGAGAAATTCAGAGGTCCACGGACGCTCTCAGGAGCCACTCGGCTCCACGAGGCTGAATCCTACATCAAGTGGTTGCATTCGTTGTAGACAGCCCGAAGGCAAACACAAAGAGGACTTTAAGACCATCTGGTCCTAAACAATTCAATCGGTTCCGCTCGTCCGTTTGGCTGCGTAGCGCTAAAGGCAGGGGTTACCCTTTAGCTACCTCTTCGCTATCTGCGCAGCGCTAAGATAACGCCAATCTTAGCCGCGACCTCCTGGCCTGTTCGCTCGATAGTGCAGAGCTTTGGCAGCGCAAAGCCTTAGCTACCGTCCCGGTACGTCTGCACAGCTTTGGCGCAGCAAAGCCATAGCTTCCGTCTCCGAATCGTCCGCACAGCTTTGGCGCCGTAAAGCCTTAGCTACCGTCCCGATACGTTTGTACAACTTTGGTACAGCAAAGCCATAGCTACCGTCCCGACCGTCTGCACAGCTTTGGCGTGGCAAAGTCATAGTTCCGAATCGTCCGCACAGCTTTGGCGCGACACAGCCATAGCTACCGTCCCAACTCGTCTGCACAGCTTTGGCGCAACAAAGCGATAGCTACCGTCAACTATACGCCCGCACAGCTAGGGGCATGACAAAGCCCTAGCTTCACCGATTCACTCGCTCGACTTCGTATGTGCCAAGGCCTGACAAACCTTAGCCACGGTTTCCCCGTCCATTCTCTTGGTCCGTAGTACTAAGACACGGCTCAGTCTTAGTCACCAACTCGCTTGACTCTACACGACCAAGCACCCAACACCGACTTTGACCACGACGCTCCTGCAATGCAGCATCCAGTCCACGTACGACTCACTGTTACGGACTACACTGGCATTGCAACAACTAGCCTAAGTTCGACTCGCTGTATGGGCTATCAACCAGATCGACACCCCCCCGGTTAACTCAACGTATTGTCAAAACCGGGACATCGATTTACCAACCACGACCGACCTCAGCCACCTCCAACGATCGCCCTGCTGCATTCAACGACTCGACCGACCTCAGCTACCCGCAACGATCATCCAGCTGCATTCAACGACTCGACCGACCTCAGCTTTCCGCTACTTTCGTCCGGCTGCATTCTACGACTCAACCGACAGCTACCCGCATCAAACATCTAGCTATATCTCCGCCACTCGACCTACGCCAGCTACCCTCATTGTACATCCAGCTGCGCACATCTACGACTCGACCATACCAGCTATCGACGTCACCCATCTAGCTGAAGACCACATACAACCGCCACGGACTTTACACACACGTTTGTAATTCCGACAATAAATTGTCCCTTTTGTTATATTTGTCACCTCGCCTTTGTTTCCTTCATTGTCTTTGGCTGTCATTACTTGCACGCATTAAACTTAAAACATTTGCAGGGCCGACGCATATATCGGCTCCGCAACAGTACTAAAATACCATGATACCAGTAATAGATGGACTTTAGTCTCGGCATTAGCATAGAAAAACTCTGTTAATGCCGCCGTAGGAATACTTCTCAGTCCTCGTGCTTTAAAATCATTAAATAGCATAGAGAGAATTCAACCGAGGATTATGTGTGCTACATTTAATGGCAACCACTGCACAACAATTGTCTCTTACTACAGTCCGACCAATCCCAGTGATGAAACGGATATTACTACTTTCTACAATAAGCTATCTTCCGCTGTTCGACACATTCTTAAATGAAATGTTCTAATCATCGATGAATACATGAATGCTCGAATAGGCAACGATGAAAATAAATTCTATTTATACAACTAGCCAAATAGAAAGGGCGAATATCTAGCTTTTTTTATTCGAAAACAAGCTTTCATACCTAAACATTCTAAAAAAAAGGGAATGAAAACTATGGACCTACACCTACACGTATGAGTAAATAGCCTATATACTCAAACAAAAAGTGGATGAATAGCGTTTAGAACCGTGAGACATACTCCTCTTTTGAAGGAGTACCTTCTGATCACAGAATCGTCTCAGCAAAAATACGTCTAAGTCTACGCAGAAATAAGAAACAAATAGTTTCACAAGTCTCACACTATGATTGGTCCTCACTTACCAATAGAGATATAAGCGGTAACGGTAAGAAAAAAAGTTTGATACTCTTCCGGTGATATCTGAAAGACATATTCCGAATGACGAATATGAAAACTTTGTTACTGCCGATAATGAAGAAGCAGCAGCGTGCATACCAGAAAAGAACAAAAAACAACAACAAAAAAAAAACCAAGAACCAAATGTAGAGGTTCATGGCAGTCAATAGCAGTCAGGGAAAAACAAGAAAATGTGAAAAAAAATGAAAGCAACCTTCTTAAATAATAAAAGAAACCCAACAAATTCTAACACGCAGAAACTTAAGAAAGAGGTCAAACAAATATCAAAAAGACCAATTGGAATACATTTAAGGCCAAATCAATAAAATAAAAAATTTGGTCAAAGAGGGGCCATCATGATCAGCATGGCAGACAGTAAATGAAGTGAGCGGAATGAAAATAACCTCGAGAGCAAAACTGATAACTGCTAGCCAAGACTTCAAAAGTGAAAAGAACATTTCAAGAATCTGCTCAGACCTTCCTCACCCCCGAAATCCCTGATAAAACTATTTAAAAAAAGTTTTTATTGCCAACTAGACGTCAAATTAGGTCAGTTTACGAAAGAAGAACTTGACGCTGTATTGAAAAAATTTAAAAGCAATTATGCAACGCTGTCACTAAAAATAAAATAGACAAATGGAAATAAGGCTGCATCCTCCATTTCCTCTTGAAAATTGAACTCAGTATCACTAAGAACTACAAGGCCATAAATCTAACTGCTGTAGCTGCTAAGATTTATAATGCTCTGCTTCTCAATCCAATCTGAAATCTAGAAAATTCTTAAGTAAAATCAGAACAGCTTTCGGAAGAATCGATCCACAACTTCACAAATTCAGACTCTCTGTTCAAGGTGTATGTGCAAAAATTCTTGAGACAACACTACTGTTCGTAGATTTCTACAAGGATTCCATACTCAGAGGTAAGGTGGAGCAAATACAACGAGCAAAGAAACTGTTACTGCTATAATTGTTAAAAATTATTCTCTTTGTAGATATTTAACACAAATAAGTTCCTGTAAGTGAGTCATGCTGAATAAATATTTTTGTTACTGTGTTCTTTAAACCATAATGATGTCTCTTTTTTCTTATACGTCTTGTATAAATGATGTTTGGTTTATCACCACCAAAAGATTAAGGTAGGACGCTTTCATTCTTTTATTCTCACTTAGTATTTTATTCTACATGGGTTATGTGCATAGTCTTCTCGGCCACCCCACGTCAGAAGTCAGATATCTCATCTTATCGTTGAGAAGGAAACTATTTTCTCTTTAAATGAGAGAAAGAAATCCCGTTCAGAACCATATTAAGACAATGACAGAAATTTTTTGTTGGTCTAGCGGTTGGAGTGTTCGCCAATGGCCCGGGAGACCGGGGTTCAATCCCAGGTCAAGTCATACCAATGACTTAAAAATGGTACTTGATACCTCCTTGCTTAATTCTCGGCATTATAAGGTACGTATCAAGGGTAAAGTGATGCAATCCAGGTAAAGGAGTAGTGTCCTTCCCTACACCGAGGTGTAGGGAAGGTCACTATTGAAAGGATGCTATTGAAAAAGTTTCCAACTTTACTTTTTTTGCGGTATTATAGAAGAAGAAGAAGATCGGGTTATATATCTCCTAGCCAGCCGGCCTGATTCATTCAATACGTTGGAGATAGCGTTAGAAGCTTATGCGGAGGTTCCACGATGGAAAATTGTAGCGGAACGTCTACTATACCAAGAGACAAAAAATAAGCAAAAGGAGGTTAATAGCAACGAAACGAAAGCTATGACGACACATCATATAAGTCAACAACGAAGAGGACCACAGAAGTGTTTTCAGTGCGGAAAATATGGACACTTAAAACGTTACTGTCGTGATTTCCATGAATCGGAAGGAAGAAAAGAGACTCCTTTTAAAAAGAACTACAAAACAAAAAGGAACTCATTTAACATAACGAATTACAAGGGAAATTCAAGCAACATTGAGAACGACGGTCATATTGGACTAGTGACGTCTAGTGCTCGATTCACAAGTAAGAAAGAGTTCAAGAGGATTGTTGATTCGGGGGCGACTTGCCACATGTGTAATGATACCGAAAACTTTATGGATTTTAAAAGTTTTGATGTAGTATGAGAGATAACTAATAACCAAACAAAAACCAGCGAAGATGCTATCTATACGAGACTTTATATGTGCCTTCACCTTATCAAGCGTTTGTAAAGGCACAGAATCTGGCAAAAAATTTGTTTTTACTGACCATAGCTGTAAAACTTGATGAAAAAGGAAAAATTATCTCTACTGCTACCAAATTTAGAAATTTATATTATTTGAACTTTGAGGAAAAACAAGTGTCTGCCCATGCAGCAAGAACATGTTCAAATAATGATACAAGGGAAGAGATTTGGCATAGAAGATATGGTCATGTTGGAGCAAAAAATTTGCAAAAATTAGTTCGAGAAATTATGGTAAATGGTTTAGATTTTGATGTCACAAAAGTTTTGAATTTCTGTGAACCATGTCCAGATGGAAAACACCATCGCCATTCATTTCCAAAATATGCTGGGAGAAAATCCAACGAACTGCTCGGAGTTGTACACAGTGATTGTGGAAAAATTGAGTCGAAATCATTGAGTGGATGTGATTACTTTGTTACATTCATTTATGATAAATCCAGATATGTTTGGACATATATGCTCAAACACAAAGGAGAAGTGTACTACTCGCAGATAATGGTGGAGAATATACTTCAGAAGAAATAGAAAATTATTTGAAGAAAGACGGTATTCGCCATGAATATACTGTTAGTAAGGCACCAAAACAAAATGGAGTAGCTGAAAGGATGAATCGGATATTGGTAGAAACAGTACGAACAATGTTGTCTAATTCTAAGTTACCTAAAAGATTTTGGGCTGAACATATATTCGAAATCGAAGCCCAACCAATGTAGCACACAAAATGACACCATATGAAGTATGGATAGGCAACAAGCCATAAGTAAAACATTTACGTGTATTTGGGTGCACAGCTTATGTTCACATGCCAAAAAAAATGAAAGAAAGAAAATGGACCCTAAAGCTAAGAAAAGCATCTTCCTCGGATATGGGTCTTGCATTAGGGGATTTGGACTTTACGACACTGAAAAATTGAGAGGCTTCTGCCGTAGAGATGTAATCTTTAATGAGTCAAGATCAATTGTTGAACAAAGAAAAAATGAGAAGAATGACGGAGAGAAAAACATTCTGTTGTAGAAATTGAATGTCAGAATACCAGTGAAAGTGAAGATGACAAATTAGAAAAAAATTACTGAGCCACAAAGATCGAAAAGAATGAGGAAGCCTCCTGATCTATTGGGTGATAGGCGAACATCGCTCATGGATTAAGTGACTCATCAACAGTGAAAGAAGCACTTTCTAGTCTTAAGAAAGCCGAATGGAGGAAAGCAATGGAAAAAGAAATGAAGTCACTTCACACAGATGAAGTGTGGGATTTATTTGACGGCCCAGTGGAAGAAAAGCTATCACTTGCAAGTGGGTTTTCAAACGAAAACATGATGTTGATGGAAGCGTGAAACGACACAAAGCAAGGGTGGGAGCACAAGGTTTTAATCAAAAATATGGAGTCGACTATGATGGGATATATTGTCCTGTTGTCAGATTTGAATCTGTAAGAATACTTATTGCATTAACTGCAAAATATGACCTGAAGCTACCTGAAATAACTACTGTATTCCTAAATGGTGAACTTAAAGAAGATATTTGCATGAAGTAACCTGAAGGGTTTGTTATGATAGGAAAAGAACATCATGTATGTAAACTAAACCGAAGCCTGTATGGCCTGAAACAATCACCAAGATGTTCGAATGACTGTCAACTGAAAAGATGGGTTTAAAGCAATCAAGAAATTATCCGTGTATATATACACTATCTTCAGGAGAGATGTTTATAGTAGCTATTTATATTGATGACCTTATTGTTGCGAGCTAGCCTTCCACACGCGTCCATAAATTATCTGAGAATTTCAACATCAAGGACATGAGTAAACTAGATTACTTTTTAGGCGTTAAAGTTGTCTATCCAGAATCGTGAAAAATTTGGATTGGTCAACTCACATAGACAACGGAAGTTGTCTATGTGAGTTAAAAAAAAGTTTCAGATAGAAAACTCCAAACCAACTATGTTATATTCACATATTCTGTCCCACAAGCGTGAAGAGGAATCATTGGGGGGAGACTTGCTGGCACATGTTTCCCTGTTTTAGTTTGAAACATGCAGTCCAGGGTGGAGGGAGAGAATTCTCTAAAACGGTAGGAGTCAGCCCTTCATTTTGAATGACGAAAGGTTGATTGGCTAATCAAACCACAGGATACCTGTTGCTGCGAAAAAGGGGGTAGAAGGAGGGACTGCTAGCCCGCTGATCTTTCTCAGTCTTGGGGACGAAGCAAGGGATGAAGGCTGGGATTTGACGAAGAGAGACCCTTGCCGACAAAGCAAGGATTTCAATTTCAACGACAAAAAAGGGGAGGATTTCTCTGCTCTCGCCCAGGCGTCGCGTTCCATTCAAGGTTTCAAAGAACGGAAAAAAAAAAGAAAATTTCGTAGAAGAAAAACAACAACAAAAAAAAAACAATTAATTACCAGTCATCACGGAAAGGAACTCGACATTTTTCCTCCATCTTAACCCTAGCACGTGCGCGCAGCAAAAAACCATTTTGCCCTAACAAGAAAATTTTATAAGGTATGTCCCAAAACTTTAATACCAACAAAACAGGAAGGGAAAGGTATTCCTAGGTAAATTTCAATCTCCCGTTTTTTGGGGCTTCAAAGGACTCAGCCGAATTACCGACCAAATCCCGCCAAGAAGGCGTATAGACATTCTGTTGTTTTTAATTTTGTTTTGAGTCGTTTTTGGTTTTGTTTTTTTGCATTAATAAATGCGCATTGTTGTTCATGAAGTCGGCCTTGTGTTTTTTTTTGTTTTTTTTTTTTGTATTCGAACATCTTCAGTAAGGAAGAAATTTTAGTTATAATTTTATTGTGTTGCTAACACAGGTTTTAATTATGTGCCTTCCCCACGGGGACCGAAAGGAAACCTAAGTATAGCAAACACAGAATATAACAACTACAACTCAGTGTGATGCTGGAGAGAAATTAAGAAAAGTAACCAGTGACAGTGAATTATTTGACAAAGAGGTTTACCAATCAATTGGAAGCCTACTTTATCTATCAACGAGGACAAGACCAAATGTTGCTTATGCTGTTGGGATTGTTCCCAACCTACTAAAGAACATTGCACAGCTGTTAAGCATATCCTGCGATATTTGAATGGTACCCGGAATCATGGCTTACTTTACAGTAGTGGAGAACCAAGCAACCTCATAGGATATTCAGATGCAAATCAATTTCTGGCTACATGTTTAGACTGGGTGCTATCACTTGGAAAAGTCAAAAGCAAACCCGTGTGACATTATCTACAGCAGAAGCTGAGTATATAGCACTAGCAAGTGCAGCATAAGAAGCAGTTTAGCATGTGGGGGGAGTATGTAATTTGGTTATTTCAGTAGATTGCTCTCTAAATTATTCCCACCACAAATACAACACAAAACTTTACAATCGCGTGAAAGAAATGGAATAGAACACAACGAACAATTTAATATGCATATAACAAAATATGAAAACAAACAAAATACATGATGTGTAAATGGCCTTTTGGAAAATAAAATTTGACAAAAGGAAAATAAATTTGTTTAAAGATGTGTGTATGGCCATGTTAACGAAGTCCGTAAATAAGTCGTTCTTACTTACATTAAGTTTATAGCGGGTTTTATGACTGTGGCGACAGCGTGTCGCGTTGATGAAAGGAAGTTTGTCGGTTTTTTTTTTTAATATAATTCTCGGCCATTTGAAGAGAGTTCATGAACTTTAGTTGAGGAAGGAAAGGAATTTGCCGGAATGTATCGGCTACTGCTTTACTGGCTTAGTGACTTGTCTTCATCTGTGTCTTTGTGTGTAAACTTGTGTCTTGTGTGTATGGCTTCCTAACTATGTGTTATTTATATCCTACAGGTGGATCAAAGAATCGTCCTAAACTTTTGGCGCGTAGACATTTATTGACCAATCAGACTTGTATTTTACTATTTTATTTTCGAGCCTAAATATTTTCTGTTAGTTCACTTCCGATCCTAATTTTCTAGAATGTTCTATTCTATGTTTTTAGCTGATTGGTTGAAAAATATAAAATGTTTTGATCCTAAATTTCTAGAATGTTCTTATGTATGTTTTTATTGTTTATTTTTAAGACTAGAAAAAATGTGTATCCTATAAGCAACAGCATTTTGCTAATGATCTTAGCAAAAACTTCGGTTGAACCAACAGTGGATAATCAATCAACCATCAATGGATAATCAATGTGGATAACCAATGTGGATAATCAATCATAGCGAAAAATCCGCATTACCATGAACGCGCTCAACAAGTGGATATTAAATTTCTCTTCATCAGGGAACAAGTGGCTACAAGAACAATACAACTACATAAAGATAGGGTTGTAGGTGTGCTAAAAAAGGACTCACTGGTGCTTAGTTTGTGAAGCTCAGAGAACTGTTGGGTGATAAAACCCTAATTTAATTCAATTATATAACAGCGAGTGAAAAGGAGTGTTGAAAATTGTACTCTTTGTAGATATTCAACTCAAATGAATAAGGGACTAGTTATCTCCCTTGGATCTTTCTGAAGTTGTAGAGGGCGCATGTACCTTTTTATTAACCTTTCCTCCTTTTTTTCCACTTACTCAAGTTATTGTAAGTGAGCCATGCTGAATAAATATTTTTGTTACTGTGTTCTTTAAAGCATAATGATATCTCTTTTTGTTTATGCTTCTTGTATGAATGATGTTTTCATTCTTTTATTCTTCATGTAGTAGCCCCACTGAGTATTTTATTCAACAATAACGATGCTTTACAAAAACATAAAAGCAATAGTTTTCTCACTGACTTCTTCAATATTGCCGCTGGAATTTTGCTTGGAGAGAGACATTAGCGCCATATATTATAAACATATATGGCCTAGACTACTTTGTACTTCGAATGTCAATTGATATAATAAAAGAAAATGATTCAACATAAAAAAAACAAACAAGAAATAGACGATATTCCGCGTAAACAATGACAGACGCAGACGACACAGATGATCTAGTGCATCTCACAAATACTCTTGCCCAAGCCAAATCCCAGCTACATTGCCTGGAGCAGACAGCTGGAGGCATTGGCCAACACGTAAATGCAAATAAAAGTCCATGTGTTTCAAATATTAAGGAGACATGTCCACTTTAAGGGACAAGCCTCTAAAATCAATACACTAATTCACACACCTCAACAGCACCATCTCATCTACTGAAAATTATGTCAACATACGTCTATAGAAATCTGATCCATCCGATAAAATAAAATGAGATTTCTTCCCAGATGTAGCTGTGACTATATGGATACACCAAAATGATTTTAACGAAACGCATACAGAATAATTTAGATGGGAACTACACAAGAATACTTGGTACTGTTTCAAATCATGGAAACAACACTGTACAAAACAGTTGCTGTACGGCCACCTGCCTCCCATCTCGCAAAGTAAGACGAGAAAGTCATGCGGGGTACTGTTGGAGAAGTATGGATGAACTCATAAACGATTTTCTTTTCTGGACTCCTTCACATAGTCACGCCAGTATTGGGCGACCTGCACAGACATACACCAGCTCTGCGAATACTGGACGCAGTCTAGAATATCTACCTGGATCAGGGACAGGGGGTGATAGAGAGAGAGCCAGGGAACTCCATGCTGTCAGCATGACTTTATGATGATGATGATGAGATAGAGCAAAAGATAAGAAAGAGTACGAAGTAGAAAATATTTGTGAATTCCTTATTTCTTTTTTGATAATTAAACGCATCCATTTTTATATAGGGTGGTATCTTATCACTTTAAAAAATAAATATATTTTTCATTTATTTCATTTGAAGAATATTCTATTCTATACAATTCGAGACTTACCATTAGACTAAATAAGCTACTGCTTAGGGCCACGCTCTCTCGAGGCTTCATTTTAAAAAATATATTCAAACATTATTTTTTTTTATTCTTTATTCATGAAAAGTTATATCTATATAATTTTTCTTTATAATTTTTTATCCAGATCTTTTTTAGAGAAGTGCTCCAGCTGCTGAAAGTCCGGTCCTGATTCTACAATTAATTCAAAGTAATTTCCATTCAAAAGTTGCTCAATTATTTAAATGGAGACTTTTGCACCCCCCCCGTATAACTTTCAGATAAAAATATAGGTAATGAAGTTTAGGAGGAATAAGAGAGCGAAAGAGAAGATACAGGCAAAAGATGAGAGAAAAATTATTGAAAATCAAGTAAAAAGGAAAAATCAAATATACATATAGAGGGAGGGAGAAGAGTGACAAAAGATAAGAAGTTTGCTGTCTGGATGTCAAAAGATATTGAGTGGACGCTTGAAAGGCAAACAGGGACAGAAAGATATTAAAATTGTAATACATTAATATTCTTTTTGAAGAGACAGAACATAAGAAAGATAAAAAAGAGAGTAGGAAGTAGAAAATATTCGTGAAGTCCTTATTCGTTTTTAAATGTATATTTAATATATAAGTGGATAGGCAACGGAGGTTGGAAGGGATACAGAAAAGATTTAGAAGATTATATGAGTGAAGAGCAAAGGCATGAGATTATAAATAATCTTAGTCGTAAACATCCAAGAAATTTTCACTTGTGAATTTTTTTCTCAACTCAGCTGAATATGTTCATGCCTCTTTTTTTCTCAATGAAATCATTCTAAGAACCGGTACATTTTTTTACATAAAAATTGGTCTAAAATCTTCACTTATATACTTATTTTAAAACCATATTATCGTTTTGAGGGAGATAATTCTTAATATACGCTTTCAAATCAGCCTCTTTACGTTTAAATGAAGCATTTGGTGTGATAATAGTAAAAAATATTTCCATTAGAATCTATTTATGGATATCTCAAGTAAGTATCTAATCAACGTTAAATATATACAAGGAAAAGCAAAAAGACAAAAACAATAAAAAAAAGTAACGAATGGAAGAAAGTTGAAGAGACTTACTTGCAAAGTGATCTGTCAGGCTGCTGTCAAACGTATGGAGCGGTCAAAGCAAAGCGACGTTATTTTTATGCAAAGGGGGTGAAGCTTGGTGTACACACCCACCCATTACTGTCAAAGAAGGGTAGTTTTTTTTGTTTTGGAGTTTTTTTTGGGAAAAGAGGACTGTGAAAAGGAGATGAAAAAATTGCTTTAGAAGATTTTTAAAGGGGTGGGTTAAACGAGAGCATGAATAATGGAATTGATTATGAATGAGAAGGAAAAAAAACTAAGAAAGAAAATAAGAAAAACGTGGAAAGGGAGAAGCAATCAAAAGAAAGAATGAAATAAAGATAGATGAAAAGAAAGAAGCTAAAGGGAGACAAAGAAAAAGGTTGGAAAGATAAAAGAAAAGGTGAGAAGAATTGGAGGAAGATAAAGAAGGAAAAAGTAAAAGAAAAGGAAAATAAATTAAGTAGAAAGAAAAGAAATGAAAAAAAAAAAGATAAATGAAAAAAGGAAATGAAGAATTCAAAGAAGAGAATAAGGAGAGAGGTGAAGGAAAGAAAGAAAAAGCTGACGATATGAAATTTTTGAAAACAAAAATGAAAAATAGAAAAATGTAAAGTATGAAATAAAAAGAAAAGAAGAGAAAAGCAAAAATTGACTTTTAGAAAAGAATTCGTTTTGTTTGTCTCCTCCATTTTTGGATAAACATGAATATAAAGAAGGAGTAAGAATTTAGTTTCAACAAATCAGCTCGCTGCTTTCATCTTGCGCCAAGAAAAAAGGAGAAAGTTGTAAAGCGAACTTTAAAATGAGTTTAAAAAAAGAAAAAAATGTGGTTTCTTGTCTCTTCTTTTATCCAATAATCGCCAGAATTGTTTGAAGAGAAATGTTTTACAATTTTATCTAATAATTAGCTAGGGAATCTTCAAAAAGTAATACATACATCATGTGTCAAATCATGTATAAAAATTTCCATCCAATTAATTGTCCACGAGATATAGATATAAGTTCACTAATTTTTGTAAATATTCCGTATATGTACCAATATCACTTATTGAGTTCATGCCTATATCAACAGTTTGAAGCATTACTACTAAATCAATGAAATAAATAAAATCTTGTGAATAACCTCTTTGCATCTTCTTTATATCCCCTAAGTTCAATTTTGTATACCACATTGCCAAATAGGAAAAAATTGGGTTTAAGAAGATTATGTTATGCCATTATTTCAAATAAAGAGAGCTGCTTACTTTGAAGATTATCACCCAATAAGTATTTGTTGTATAAGAAATTTGAAGCTGCACTGCGAAGGATTTGTAGGGAACGAATAAATAAATTTAAAAAAAATTAAATTGAAATAAAAAAAAAAGTAAAACTTATATTTGCAGAAACTCCCAGAGGTCCCTGACTGGAAAAAGGGGTGACGCATGCGTAAAGAAAAAAGGCAACCTCTTGACAAGGGGGAATAGGCTTTCTTTCTCTTTCAGGCTGTGACCTGCGAATTGATAACATCATTGCTGACGGGTGTCTGGGCGCCACGCATATGTCTTTGGACTGGGCGTTAGTTAGTCCCTTTCACCCAGTAGCAGCTCTCTCTCAGTTAACAGTATGCTGAAATATAAAGACTTCGAGATGGAAACTACAAACTAAAACAACCGGACTTTGACAAACTTCCAAAAGAAACTAACCCTTATGAAAGCCCTAAATACCAAATGAGGACAAACATATGCAAGAAACGATTAACGTATTTTGACACATTAACTGGAGGGTTCAACCATTTCAATTGTATTCAGGGAAAACTCCCTCACCCATGGAATGGTTGTTGAACCCAGTAAATAAAGGAAAGTATAAAAGAAACGCCTTCGTTTCCTATCTGTTACTGTCTTCTTGTGTATAATTCTTTTTGGGACTTTCTTGGGCAAGGCGTTACACCTACTAGCCAACGTGGGGGTAAAACAAAATAACCTAATAATAGAGTCAGATATCAAACGGCAACACAGCTTTGCCCATTGCCCTTGACTTACAGTCAAGCCCCACAGATTTGAATTACTTGAAAAGTTTATCTGTTCTTCTTGTTCTTAAAGCAAATTCTCGATGGCATCCATATCATTTAGAATTAACATGCGTTAAATATAAAGGATTTGAGAAATAGGGTTACCAACTTTGAATATTACTCAACTATTTTCTCGTAACAGATTAATGAAGGCAAAAATATCCTTAAACCACACAAAAATGTACTTCGTGTTTGTCATATTAAAAGATTTGTCACCAATGATATCAGTAGGATATTTTGGTGTTTGTACAGAATAACCCGCCCCCATTGAAATTTACATTTACTTTACTTAAAATTACCGAAAAAGTATATCCAAGTGTAATATATCCACAATCCCTAATAAGACTAATTTTCTTTATACTTTTATTATACAGTCGAGTTTTAAATTTACGCCTTCAGCTAGTTCGACCATTGGTCATATTTATTTAATCTTTTTTTTCTCCTGCTACTAAAAAAGTATCATAGCCTTGTCAACAAGATTTAAAATATGTTGTTTGTTTCCCTTGCAAAGAGGTAAAAAAAAACCCACTAAAAAGGTGTCCTGGATATGACACTAAACTGCGTCTGATGGTGAGGCTTCAGTTCTGGAGCTCTGTCGGGGAGTGCCATTATTCCTAGGTCCACTCTGACCCAGAGTTGTAATAGTCCCATTCATTTACTATCTCTTTGAAAATTATAAGGAATTCCGAATACCATATAACTCTTTGGCATAATGGTGAGAGTGTTCGCCAATGGTCCAGGAGACTAGGGTTCAATCCCTGGTCGAGTCATACCAAAGACTCAACAAATGGTACTCGATGCTTCATTGCTTAATATTCAGCATTATAAGGTAGGGATCAAGGGTTAATGGAGCAATTCAGGGAAAGGGAGCCTTCCGGTCGCCCTCAACTATGGTCGGCCAAATTACTTACGACTTAAAAAGGTAAAACTTAAATTTGCAGAAACTTCCAGAGGTCCCTGACAGGAAAAAGGGATGACGCCTGCGTAAAGAAAAAAGGCAACCTCTTGACAAAGGGGAACAGGCTTTCTTTCTCTTTCAGGCTGTGACCAGCGAATTGATAACATCATTGCTGACGGGTATACAAACAAATTATTACAAAAGACAAATAAAAAGGTGCGATTGAAAAACGTATATCCACCCCTTTTGAGTTATTTAATGCCGAAATCTGATACATTTATAAATGTTTCTTTATAATCATAACTGTTTATATTTTCAACGTTTTATAGCAATAAATTTTTAATCGCATTTTTTGTCTATAATAATAATCAATTTGTTAGTTTGTTGATGGAAAATAACAAGACAAAACAAATCCTTATTGACAAAGGGAAGGTTGGGATGAAAATTCTTTACAACCCCACCTCCAGAAAGTGTAATTCTTCAAAATCACAATAAAATTCGACATTCAGTAAAAATAAGTTCAGAAGATTAAATCTTTTGATTTAGAGGATTTATCTGAGCATTTCTATTAACTGTAATCAATTTCTTCTAATTTTGATCTATTCAAATCTATGGAATATTTTCTTTGTAGAAAAACTTTCAAATTTGGTAAAGCAATCAACTGAGTACAATCAGCATTCATTTAGATTTTTCCAGTATGGAATAAGAGTTCTACTGGGAGCTTTTATCATTGTTTATGATGATGATCTTGATGAATCAATTCAATTTTTGTCAGATTTTGATTAGTTTTTATTTTTTGCCAAAAATGTGATTTTCCAAACAACTTGATATATTTTGTTTTCTGATCAAAATGTTTGTGAGACAAAATTACTCAGAGATGCTTAGAAAAAGAAGAAAAAAGACAAAAGACATTCAAACGAATGAAATAATTTTGATAAAATTTTGACAAGATTCTATGGATACAAAGACATAGACATGGCATAAATACACACAAAAAGAGTTTAAAACATAATGTAAAATACTGATAAATTTTTGAGAACCTCTTATCAATATTTTTTGTTCATCAGTCTTTTGTAAAATTACCCGAGAATGTCCAATCTATCTAACCAACAATGTGAAAAACGTGGATTTGACATTGTTTGTTTTGTAATATATGACATTATTTTTTACTCATGGCTCCTCCCTCACCAAGAATAATCACGAGCTCTCTCTCACCAAGAATAATCATGACCCCCTCCTTCACCAAGAATAACAATGACCCCCTCCCTCACCAAGAATAACAATGACCCCTCCCTCACCAAGAATAATCATGGCCCATCCAGCTATGGGTTAGATAGCAGGACAAAAGGTAAGAAAACTCTTAAACCTGGAGAGGAATAGAGTCTATCAGGTTATTCCAGTCCAAAAAACTTTACATGAGTTGTGCTCCTAAGACCAAATCAGGTGATCAGATTGTCAATCATTTTTTTAAAAGTACTCGTTTCTGATTCACAATCCCGTCAGAAAGAACAGAAAATGCCTTGCTCTGAAGATTGGTAAGGGAAATAGCCATTCAACCTCACCGAAATCGTTCCCTCAGTCTTAGAACCAATTTGAGAGACAATTCGAGGGCCTAAAATATTAGACGTTTCACCTGTGATAGGCATGGTCCTGTTTGGCAACGATGTTTGGCTTGGCCATTGACTTAACCAAGTTCTTACGAGATAATATGTTATCACAGATCTCATTCCAAATAAGAAACTTGTTGTCTTGGAAAGAAAAAAATCGTTATGTTATGCATTACATAATTATTGTTTGCATAAATTTTGTTTAATTTCTTTTCAACATAAGAAAACTGAAAATATTTTTTGAGCTTCCCGATTAACTTGACGCTTATGATTTTTAATATAATTAATATTATCAATGTGCTGTCAACTCTTTCCCAACAGAAAATAGGTAAATATGATAATGTGCAATATAACCATTAGTTGATGCATTTCCAACCAACATTTCTTTGATCTTTCATCTTTGATCTTAGAACTTTCCTTGAAAGCAATCTTTCATTAGTCCAGGAAAAAAATTTGGAATTAGCACACTTATAGAACATTTTTTATTTAGCAGTAAACTAATAACAGATAAAACCAACATTTTCCTTAATAGCTGAACGTTCTGGCTTCATAAAATATACATTGAACAAATAATTTATGATATATTTTTTCCAAAACATGCACTGGAAAATATTACGAATAATCCAATATTGAAGGGAAGAAAAGAAACTCATTGACAAAAAAAAAAAAAAAAAAAAAAAAAAAAAGGATAGAATTAATACTTAGTGACCTTTCTTCGAGCTTTAATGATTGTCTTATTTCTTTCAAGCATGGATTTCATCAGTTTAAAGCAATCATTATCAAAGATGTTCCGTCTTTTTTAAATGGCAATTAATAGATTTTCTTTTGTTGATGGACCTTTAGATAACAAGACAAATTGAGTGTCTTGCCCTGTTACATTAAGAAGGGAGTAAAACAAATGAGCAGACGAGAATATTGATGAGTTCAAAAAACTTTCATGACTGCTTGAGAGATAACCTTGTACTGTGAGTCGTACAAAGGGAAGAAAGCAGATGCGGATATTAGAGCAGGAATAAAGCATCCAACTTGAAGCTCTGAGGACCAGTTGGTCTAGAAGGAGTGAATAAATGATAAAGGAATGATCTTCTAGAGTAAACAATGGTCCAAAAATTGAATGCGCTCTCCTATTCGAAGTTAGTCTGTTCTGCTGCCAGAATAAATGACTGAGAGAGCGTTTGCGCGGCCTTTTATACTACCCGGGAAAGTCATCCGAGTAGAATGGCTTAAATCAAACTCACTGGACGAAAATATAAATCGAAACCTCAACGGCCAAAATAATTCCCGCACAAAACAATAAATTTGAAATTATTTCTTTCTGCCATAGAGCCTTTTAATGAACCGTTTTCAAAAAATTTCAACCATAAATTTCAACAAAACTGTTCCGTTGGCCATTTCATTGATTTTATATGCTTTTCGTGAAGAAAAGCCTTGATCTCCTTTCCTCTGTGAAAAATGCATTATTGTCCTGAGAAATAATTTCATCATCACCAAACCAATGTTCTATCAATGAAATAATAAAATTATCCAGAATTTCAATCTGCATTGATTATTGAGGTATTAATTGCCACCTTCCCTTTGAATAACATGCAACCCTATATCGTAAGTAACTTGGGAGATTTACTTGTTTTTTCAGTGAGTCGTTTTTATATATTTTATTTGAACGGTCCTAGCTTTTCCTCCCCTAGACTGATTGCCTAACCAAGGCTAAAATACAGTCTACCCTACTATTTACTCAAAATGGGGGAGAACAGATGGATTCACGCCTTTTCCAAGGGCATTAGCACGAAGTGAACTGCCTCAAACAGGGTTTGAACTAAGATCATCGATTCCATTTCTTACAACGATAATCGTTACACTATATGCGCCGTGTAAGCACAGATTGGCCTTTGCCTTTCCCACATCCATTTTTTAGACTCTTACCCCTTGTCTTTAAGCAATGACACTTTAGCGAGGGGATATATTGTTATTATTTTTAGCGTGGGTTTTAGTTACGTGTTTCCTCGCGAGGTTATGAGAAATAAAGGAAGAGGAGAACCCAGATGTCGGAAAGTTTTTATGATAGTTTTTTAATGGCAGCATGGAATAAAGTGTTACGTTTATGCTGCAAGTCTCGTAGGAAGGAAAGAAGTAAGGAAACGAAATGAAGTTATGATAGAGTTGAGAAAGCATTTTAGCAGTTAAATCCCTGAGCGAAAAGTGTATCGTTAGGTTAAGGCATTGTTGAATGTGTTGAGGGAGATATATTCGCCATCGTGTAGCAAACGTCGTGTTTGCTGTTTGAGGACAGAGACGGTTGTAGTCACCGTGAGTTTGCGGTTCTGCTTGTTTCCGGGAGAAGCATGAATGTCTCCAGAAAATGTTGCCCTGCGGTGAAGTAGTACTTAGGTGCCGGAGCGGAATTTTGCATCGCAGTCGACATAGCCAATTTTGGGGGTGACGTAAAGTTGTTCCTGTATGTGGCGTATTGAATTTATCTAATTCATATTCAACTGGGAACCCTTGGTGTAAGAGAATAGACGCAAGGGGTCCATGAATTAGACCGCTTCCCTCATTGAGTCGATGCTGCTGCTGCTATTGAAGAGCAGTCAGTAAGACGTCTGTCCTGAACGAAGTTGTTCTGCCAAAGAGAGTGTTTGTCGGCTTCCCCAATTTGTGCTGCCCGGAACGATGGTCCGGGTTGAATAGGATGTCATCCTGATTGGGTAAAATTATGCGTCGACCCTAACGGTCGAATTAAATTACGAGCCAAACAAAAATACGAAATTCTTTCTGCTACAACACTGTACAAGACTACTTTTCTTAATCCCTTACGTTTAAACGACATAGTTTTATCCATTTTTTAATCAGAAATAAAACAAAGTTTCTCTGTCAACAAATTTGTTTATAATCAAGACAAATATAAATACAGTTTATAATAATCCTAACTGGTAAAGGTATGAATCCAACCATTCTCCCTCTATTAGTGGGGTAGACTGGGCTCTTTAATCTTGGTGTTGCAAATAGTTTAAGAGAACGAAAACTCTAAATTCAAACCTGCTAAACTATGCTTGAAAATTGACCTGCTCGTGCGAAGAAATTGGGTAAATACCTCAAGACACCGTTTCTTTCAGTGAGAGATCTTACCCCCTCTGCAGGGGATATAGTCAGCGTATGCCGACATGATTGTGTGATATGGACTTATGGAAACTGATAAATTGCATATACACTGCCTGGTCCAGATGTTATGAGTTTTACTTAATTTTATGTACCCAATGAAACAAAATGCTTTATTTTCATACCTTATAGCATTGTGATTTTTAATTACAACGGATCAGAAAGTCACATTTTTCATGACACAAACATTGTGCAGTGTTTAGATAGATACCACTTTGCTTATGGTCACATTTCAATTTACTGATTACATGTTATAAATTTCAAAGCCAGAGACGGTGAAGTACATTTCTTCATTTCTTCATGCTAAATTTTACCGGTCAAACGTGGTGACTTATCTCCGAGTAAGGTTGAAATCTACAAAGCTTTTTGCTTCGATGTGGCACAAGGCCGAATTATTGAGGCACCCAATGAGACTCGAACTCGCCCGTGAAGGTTTGCTAGTCAAACTTACTAACATCCCGGGATGGCCTCTCTGACTAGGATTAAACAAACTTTGTTTAATCTCAAAATCTGAAGAACCTGAAAAGAATCAAATTGATTATAATGTAGAAATGATCCGACAGATTAGCTCATTAACCATCACTCCCCACTTGCACGACCAGATGAATCCAACCTCCAAATGCACTTGTATTTTGAATTTAGAAAGTCCGAATGATTTTTCTTTTCTTTTCCACCTTTCCTTTCTTTTCTTTTTTCTTTTTTCTTCTCGTTCTTTGATTTTCTTTCCTAATAATTTTCTTTCTATCTTTCTTTATTTCTTTCTATCTTTCTTTCTTTATTTATTTATCTATTCATTTTCATAATTTTTCTTTCATTCATCTTTCTTATGTTTCCTTTCTTTCTTTCTTTCCTTCTTTCTTTCTTTCTTTCTTTCTGTTTTGAGTCAAAATTAAGATTTTGGGGAAATGTGTTTTATTTTTAACTTCTGCACCAAATAGCTACATTTTTATCATTTTCGTCTTCAGCTCTTTTTTTTTCAAGCCACTTGATAAATAAACAACCACGCTGAAGTTACGTTACTAAATATATCCAATTACGACTTGACAAAGAAAACGTCTGTGCAGTAAACATATCTCATCAGTTAAAAGAAACTATTTTGCAAACGACTTTCGAGCAGAAAAGTGAAACGCAAGCAGAAAAATTCAGAGCATCCACACGCCATGTTGAGTTGGAAGGCCATATGGACGGGCGAGTTCCAAGTTGGAAGGCTAAAACACAGTTAGGGTCCTCAGTAGTATCATATCTCTTTTATTTTTAACTGATTATTTTCATTTATTTCTTTTTCATGTTTGAAGTGACAGTCTACTTGCGCTAGGTAAGAATCGTTCCCGTGTGACGATAAGACCAACCACACACATTCACACTGGGCATGCCTCCTAGCTGGAATCTGTTACATATTGCTCTCCACAGTCGAAGTAAAACGTCAGGTTTTCGGATGCTGATTTTCTAGATAGACTATCTCCTTTCCATTTGGATGACTGGTCTAATACAACCTTCCTTTTACTATTTCTTCTCATTGAGCCTTGTGCGTTACTGGGCAAAGTTTAGTAAATATCAAATGCATTCACATCTCTCTTTTTCTTTTAAACATACGCACACAAATGCACACGCACATGAAACGACACATACACGCATACAGATACATTCAGATAAATATATATGCACACGGGAGATTGAGTGAATGAATGATTTTAACGGCATGTCAACTCGTATTGTGTTATTTTTTTATTTCATTTGTACACAGTTTTATGATTTCAAGTATTCCTCTTTAATACGGTTTCAAGTAATTATTTCTTTTTAATAATAATCATTTGTTTGCACACAGTGACGTGGTTTTTGTAATTAATAAAAATTCTTTGTAAAGAATGTTGGAAATTTTTTTATCATGGTGTATGGTATTTTTAATGCCTATTTTTTGTCTGCCTTTCAATGTCTCTGGTTTCGTATCTTGCTACGTAAATAAACGAAAATAGAGGGGCCCATGTGGCTGGCTCCGGAGGTTGGATTTGGTCACGTGTTCCCTGAATCGGGGACCTTTTTGGATCAGGCACTCGAAGCGACAAGACGTCCCAATAATTATGGCAAGCTACTGACAGATTGTCCATCCTTAGTGCTGACTAAAAACACCCGAGCAGCAAGTGTATGGACTTTGGCCGGTTCCAGTGAATACCTTTGACGAGAAAGGAGCAGGACGTATTAACTGCTTTCAGGCCATAGAATTTGGTTACTGATACTTCTCGAACCTGACAACTACACACGAGGTACCAGCGAATACCTTTTGGCGAGAAAAGGAACAGCAATAATTCCTGACGAGAGGACACCCAAGTTGCATATTGTATAAGCTTTCGGCGTGGACTCTCTGCACCTACCAGAAAGTAAAACAACAGCGACGTACCCGTGAGAATTTCAAGAAGCATTGTCTTTGACGAGAAAGACGAGAAATTGTAATAACATTCGTAATTTTCATCCAGTAGTTTCGTTCTTAGCGAGAGACAGCTAGAGACGTTGAACGGATATTATTTTGGGTGCAACTGAACTATTTTTTCTATCTCTTCTGCGTGGGAGAATATATATTTTAAAGGGTTGTTTTTTTTACTTCACCCTTTCATAACTGTAAGTGCATTTTCTTCCCCCTTTTTTACCATTTTTTGTATATTTTCGTATTTTTGGTTCTCGGCGCCCTAAATTTTATTTGACAACGTCACGCATGAGGAATTTCATGCAAAGGAAAATTCTTTTGTCTATTTTATTTTATTTTTACCTCCTTTGCGGAGATAAGTGTACATAAAATTCCCCTTTTCAATCGAGCAAGACTGTTCTTAACTTATTCATTCCTTCCCCATTTTTTAGAAGACGTTCGCTTTGTTCAATGGCCGGTAATTTTCTGAAAGTAGAAAATTAATTTCCGACAAGAAAGCTTCAAATGAGTATCCTTAATACTAATAAACCAGATATAGTTATATGGTTTCAAGTATCTCTATCTAATACTAATAGTTTCCACACAGTTATATGGTTTTAAGTATCTGCCGCGACCTGCTCACAAACATAAACAGATCGCCAAACGCACTCGCCCTTGAAAAATTACATCCGGGTAGAGGCGGAAATGACGAAGCCCTTTTCGACCCTAACCTGCCATTACAGCTAAGAAAAGGGAATAAATAACATTTAACAACATTTACAAAACACTTCTACCAGAAATAACTCTATAAAAATGGAATTAATTATCTTCACTAGCCTATATCAGGCTAAAGAAGGGCTTATTTTCTACGTCCATTTTTATAGAAGAACTTTCTATTTATGTGGCGTGGCAGAGTGGAATTCGTTCCTTTAATATAAACAAGGCTTCGGCGGCGAAAAATTTAGAGGTCTCACGACGCTCTCAGGAGCCGCTCCCAAAGCAGGCTCCGAAAGGCTGAATCCTACATCTAGTTGTTGTATTCGCCTTTCCCATCACATACTTATGCACAAAAGTCCTTTTAAGGACCATTAGTGGTCTCCTGAGGGTTGGGGCATCTCTGACGGTCTTTACTGACCAGTCGAAGTAGACGGCCCGGAGGCAAACACGAAGAGGACTCTATGACCACCCGGTCTTAACCATTCTGTCGATTCACCCTCGTCCGCTTGGCAGCGCAGCGCTAAAAGCACGAGTTAGCCTTTAGCTACCGCTTCGCTATTTGCGCAGTGCTAAGATAACGCCAATCTTAGCCGCGGCCTCCAGGCCTGATCAGAGCAGAGCTTTGGCACCGCAAAGCCTTAGCTACCGTCCCGATACGTCTGCACAACTTTGGCGCGGCAAAGCCATAGCTACCGTCTCCGAATCGTCCGCAGGGCTTTGGCGTAGATCCGTAGTACTAAGACACGACTCAGTCTTAGTCACCAACTCGCTCGACTCTACACAACCAAGCTGCCAACACCGACTTTGACCACGACACTCCAGCAATACAGCATCCAGTCCACGTACAACTCGCTGTTACGGACTAGCATTGCAACAACTAGCCTATGTACGACTCGCTGTACGGGCTATCAACCAGATCGACACCCCTCGGTTAACCCAACGTACTGTCAAAACCGGGACAACGATTTACCAACTACGACTGACCTTAGCAACCCGCAACGATCGTCCAGCTGCATTCAACAACTCGACCGACCTCAGCTGCTCGTAACGATCATCCAGCTGCATCCTACGACAGCTACACGCATCAAACATTTAGCTGTATCTCCACGACTCGACATACGCTAGCTACCCTCATCGAACATCCAGCTGCGCACGTCTACGACTCGACCATTCTAGCTATCGACATCACCGATCTAGCTGAAGACCAAATACAACCGCTACGGACTTTACACACACGTTTGTAAATCTGACAATAAATCGTCACTTTTGTTACCTCGCCTTTGTTTCCTTCATTGTCTTTGGCTGTCATTACTCGCACGCATTAAACTTAAAACATTTGCGGAGTCGACGTGCTTATCGGCTCCGCAAGAAGTGGTGACCCAGAACGTGAGTACAGCCAGAGCAATGGAGAGCAGCGGTGAGTCAGCTGCAACATATCTCTATAGTTATTACAAGCGTAAAGACAAAACACAGAGTTGCAAATGAAACAAGAAGACGGGTGAAAAATTTAATAATCATATTAACAAACAAGAAACAAAAAGTTCAAACAATTGTGTTGATGAATATAAGAATGCTTGTGAAATTGAGAAGAAAATGTTCATAGTTGTATTGATAGGAACGAGTTAAATTTAGGGAATTTGATGTGTTGAATGGTAGTTAAAATCGAGGAATAAAATGTTCCATTATTTGTGTTGGTAGTGGTGAGTCACAGACTCACGCGGTCAACCAAAGTTTATGTCGATTGAGAAGGAGAAACATCGGCGTTTAAAAAGGGGAATGTAGACGGGGTGGTGATTCTCGTGTCATGCGGCTTCCGTCAAAGGCTGCAGTAAGAAGGCTAAGACGAATTTATGTGATGTTGAATGTTGCAGGGGTCGCGGTCGATGTTTTCTCTTGAGGTCTCGGAGTGGACTGTATTTTTGAACATTCGTTGACCCTTTTATAGTCGCCTTTGGGTCGAATCGGTTCCAAAAATCTTTGGAGGGGAAGGTTGCTGATTGGGTGAAAAAAAAGATCCTTTAAATTGTAGATATAAAGTTACATTTCAACCGGATGGATGCACGGAGCCTACCTGCGCAGTGACGTGGTTTATTCATTTTGGTCTAAGCCATTGTAGGGAACGAATAAATAAATAAAAAATTTAGATTGAATGAAAAATAAAAAAGGAAAAATTAAATTTGCAGAAACTCCCAGAGTTCCCTGACAGGAAAAAGGGATGACGCATGCGTAAAGAAAAAAGGCAACCTCCTGACAAAGGGGAACAGGTTTTCTTTCTCTTTCAGGCTGTGACCAGCAAATTGATAACATCATTGCTGACAGTCGTCTGGGCGCCACGCATATGTCTTTGGACTGGGCGTTGGTTAGTCCCTTTCACCCAGTAGCAGCTCTCTCTCAGTTAACAGTATGCTGAAATATAAAGACTTCGAGATGGAAACTACAAACTAAAACAACCGGACTTTGACAAACTTCCAAAAGAAACTAACCCTTATGGAAGCCCTAAATACCAAATGAGGACAAACATATGCAAGAAACGATTAACGTATTTTGACACATTAACTGGAGGGTTCAACCATTTCAATTGTATTCAGGGAAAACTCCCTCACCCATGGAATGGTTGTTGAACTCAGTAAATAAAGGAAAGTATAAAAGAAACGCCTTCGTTTCCTATCTGTTACTGTCTTCTTGTGTATAATTCTTTTTGGGACTTTCTTGGGCAAGGCGTTACACCGACTAGCCAACGTGGGGGTAAAACAAAATAACCTAATAATAGAGTCCGATATCAAATAGCTACGTAGCTTGCTCCTTGCCCTTGACCTTCAGTCTAACCCACAACATCGTCTCAGACAACCTCCAGCTTTTGAAATGTACGTTTGTGGTGTTTTATTCGTTTTTTTATTTATTGTTTTTGCTTGAGTTAGTTTTGAATGTATTATTTCGTTATGGCTTATAAAATGGCGATTGGCAGGTGACACACTGGCGCCAAGAATTCAAAATTGGGCGGCAAAATAAGGAACCGTTTCTTTGGTAGGAGGAGATTAAGAGAAAAAGTAGGAGCAAGGAGTAGGAGTTAGGGACAGTTGTTTGTGTAGAAGATTTGAAAAAGGACACGTGAGGAAAGAAGTTAGTTCACTACTAGAGTCCACGAGGGACAAGTCAGTTGACTACTAGAATTCACAGCCAACAGAATTCAGCGATTTCCGCTCCTGTATCAACAAAAATTTAAAAGGTTGTAACCTGATGTAAGACCTAGTTTTTCATACCAAAAGTAAAACATCATTAATTCAAAGTCTGTGTTTTCTTCTAATAATATCAACAACGAAGAAATACAACTTAATCAGAAGGGATTTCTGTATATAACACTATCTAATATAGATAATTTGAGCACTATCATATGATATTCTAATAATCTAATACTGATAATTTATACACTAATTCCTTCGCTTTTTAATTTTTTAAGCGAAACATGATTGATTTTTTAAGCGTTGTATGTGAACTATTATTATCATTTTTATAAGAGTGTGTGAAAGTTGTCTTACAGAGAACTGAGTATCGAGTCGAGAACGTCGGAAGACTGATATGATGTCACTTTTTCTTTCTTCCTGTGACGTGGTATGCCATCGAGAGAGGAAAAGGGAAGATCAATTCCCCTACCCTCTGTGTTTGAACCAACAAGCCCCAACGACTGACCGCTAAAGCAGTCAGAATGAAGGTCAAACAAAGCTACCTGCACTCCATAACCTATAATTGGTTGGACAGAGAAGGGAATGGAGGTCATTGTAGTAGCCCCAATGAAATAGAGAGAAAGAAGAAAGAGGCCAAATGATTGGCCCGAGCCTTTAGCGCCGAAAAATAGTACCTTTTCGTCAGATGAAATTTGGAAAAGGATCTTTAGTTTTAGGACAGAGGTCGGCGTGAAAAGATGTGCTGAACTATTGCCAAAACTCTGGGAGGTCCCTCGCCCGCAAAAAGAATCTTTAGTTCTGGACAGACATTGGCAAGAGATGGACGCCAAGTTAGAGAAAGAGTGGGACAGAATCTTTGGAAAAAAGATAGCAGAAGGCGCCTTCAGCCAGGTTCTAGGGAAATGCCGCTCGCCCGTAAAAGAAAGGAACCTGAGAACTAGCCTTCGAAAAGATAAGTACAACTTAAACTGCTTTTCCTTCTACCCTTCCAAAATATTAAAAATTATATATATATATATATATATATATATATATTCAGAAAAGGAAAGAAAGAAAGTGAAAAGATTTGTTTCATAAACCGTAAATGAATGAGTGGATTTAGATACTTTCTCAAGTAAAAGAAAGAAAAGTAAAAAGAAAGAAAAGAAAAAAGAGAAAGAAGGAAAAAAGGAGAAAGAAGAAAAGGACTGTCGAGAGAGACATTTGTGTTTAACACTGCCTACTTGGCTTAACAAAGCCGATAGTTTAAAAGGAAAAGAGAAAAGAAAAAAAGGAACTGTTTCTTAAATCTCATAATTATTTGTTTGGTCGTCGCTTATTAAAGCTTTCTTACATTTTACATCCCCCACTGTGTTGCAATGTATTGGTTGTGTTATTTATCTATCGAGTTGCCTTCTTTTGCACATATCTTTTTCAGCTTCGTATCGCTTTCATTTATTCTCGCTAAATGTCTTATTCGCCCTAAAAACATTACAAGGGAATTTTGGAAATTTGACTACAGTGAAATATATTTTGTTTTAACCTAGAAGTCCATGCTTTCCGTTATCCGAGGGGGTAGGAAAACGAAAGACTTGGTGGGGTGAAAGTGAAATTGGGAACCCCCTCGCCAGCGTTGGAGATGAGTCTAGCCCCAAATTAACCCCCACATTATTGCCAGTATCATATGCCCGAAATAGGAGTCTTGACAAGGACTTATTTTGTGGAGGGTCAAGTGCCAAACTGCCCCCGACGTGCGTAAAATAAACTCTCGTCCTGAGTTAAATATTTATGCACCGTCAAACACCTTTATTTTGCCCTGAGATAAATATTTATGCATCGTCACACTCCTTTATTTCTTTTCTTTTTCATGTCTATATGAGTATCATTCTTCGAATTCTCGGTGACCAGTCCAATACGGAGAAATTCCCTTCTTTCGACAGATATCCTAAATTCCTTCCTAGATGAAAAATTTTTGGGGCGGTGGGTATATGATATATTAACTTTTATATGAAATGTTTTTTCGGTAATTCAGACATAATTTCAACCAGCGTAATTTCAGATTTCTAACTTGCCGTTATTATATTGGTAGTGCTTGATGTAACATCAGTTGGTACTTGGTCCAGAAACTTGTAATCACAGACAAACCATTCCTATTCATTTTTCTGCATTTTCATCATAACATTCAAATTATTACGAAGTCAAGTATTATTAATGAAATTGGGAATCAGAAACATTAGATGTGCAAATAGATCGTACTTACGACACAGCAGATTTTTTATGATATTTTGTCGAATGAAGCAAAGAAGTTATAAGTACGCTTAGCATAACCGATATCATCATAGTGTGACGTGGTATGCTTACAGAGAGAGGGAAGGTGAGGTCGATTCTCTTACTCTTCTGTGTCTGAATCAACCGGCACCAAGACTGACCGTTAAAAGGAGATATAAACGAAAGTCAATTCCTCGCACTCTATGACCTGCACCCAGTTGAACAAAGAAAGGAATCCAGGTCACTCGAGTATCGTAACTGGATGGAATGGTGGGAAAAGAAAAAAGTCAAATGCCCGTACACCCTTTGGCCAAAATGCCATCTTTTTTGTTAGAGAAAATTTGGCAAAGAAAGATGAGTTCTGGACAGACATTGGCGAGAGAGAGACGTCAATTCAGCCAACTCCGGGGAAAGTCTCCAGTAAAAAGGCAGGAACAGAATCTTTGGACAGAAGTCAGCAGAAAGGCGCAGATTCAGTCGATTCTGGGGATGTCACTCGCCCGTAAAAGAAAGGAACCTGAACATTTAGCCTTTTCAAAGATAAGTACAACTTATAGAAGAAGATAGAGAGAAACTGAACGGATTCTGTTTCATCATTAGCAAATTAGTGAATGAACTTTGTACATGCTTCAGTCTGGCGACTTAGATACTTTCGCAAGCAAAAGAAAGATAAAAGAAAGAAAGCAAAAAAGGAGAAAAAAGAAAAGGACTGTTGAGAGACATTTATGTTTGATGCTTCCTGTTGGCTTTAATATGACCGGTATTTTAAAAGGAAAAGAGAAAAGAAAAAGGAACTGTTTCTTAAATCTTATCATTATTTGTTTGGTCGTCGCCTATTAAAACTTTAATTATATTTTAAATGCACCCTTGTGTTGAAATCTTTTGGTTGTGTTATTTCCTCTATCAAGTCACCTTCTTTTGCACATATCTGTTTCAGCTTCGTATCGCTTTCATTAATTCTCGCTAAATGTATTATTCACCTTAAAACATTACAAGGCAATTTGGGGAATTTGACAACAGTTAATATTTTCTAACCTTGAGGTCCGTTTTTTCCGTTATCGACGGGGGTAGGAAAACGGCGGGGGTATGTGAAAGGGAATTGGAAACACCCTTACCAGCGTCGAATGTCAGTCTAGCCCCAAATTAAAGCCTCACATTATTTGCCAGTTTACTATATGCCCAAAATAGGAGTCTTGACTAGGACTTATTTTGCCAAGAGTCAAGTGCTAGACTGCCCTCGACGTCACATGCGCATAAAATAAACTCTCGTCGTGGGATAATTATTTATGCAGCGTCACAATAGAAAATGGAATCGCCGACCCGATTTCAATCCTGGATGAAGCTATTTACGTTTCACTTTGTGCTAATGTCCTTTGAAAAAGCATGAATCCATCTCCAGTCATGGAAAAACAGAAGGACAGACTATGTTCATTAGAATTACGTAAGAAATTTTATCGGTAAATGGGTTTATTGAATGGAGTGCCAACATTTCTGGGTCAATTCGGGGCCTATTTTGTATTGTTTTTTTTTTTTCACTGCTGGTTAGCTTTTGTGTTCGGTGAAAATCTGTGAGTGATAGAGGAGCTTTGATCTGGTTGGCTGGAGTCTCTGGAAGCGGGATGCTAATGCCCCTATTTCTTAAACAATTCGACGACATACTGCTCCGACACTGAAACGCAGTATATAATCAAAATCCGATTGATAGATGGATGAAGGGATGCATCCTCCCCTTCCCTAAAAAGGGGGACATCGGATTAGCCAAAAACTACAGAGGCATAACACTTACATCCATAGCAGCCAAAATCTACAATGCCCGACTACGAAACTGCATAGAACCCAAAATCGACAACATACTTAGGAAAAACCAAAATGGCTTCCGAAGAAATAGATCCATGACCTCACAAATATTAACCATCCGTAGAATCCTTGAAGGTGTACGGGCAAAAAACCTACAAGCGGCATTAATATTTGTCGACTTTACCAAGGCCTTCGATTCCATTCACAGAGGAAAAATGGAACAAATCCTACTAGCGTACGGCATACCTAAAGAAACCGTAGCAGCAATAACGATAGAAACACCAAACGATCACCAGATGGAGACACAGAATACGTCGACATTGTAGCAGGAGTACTACAAGGGGACACGCTGGCTCCGTACCTCTTTATCATTTGTCTAGACTACGTACTTAGAACATCGATTGACAAAATCAAAGAGAATGGCTTCGAACTGACGAAGAAAAGAAGCAGAAGGTACCCCGCAAAAACAATTACCGACGCCGACTACGCCGATGCGATACCGGCAAATACACCCAACCAAGCCGAAACACTACTACATAGTTTGGAACGAGCAGCCGCAGGCATAGGCCTCTATGTCAATGCACACAAAACGGAATATATGTGCAATAATCAAGCGGCGGACATGTCCACTCTAGAAGGAACCCCTCTTAAACTAGTTGACAAATTCACTTACCTAGGAAGCAGCGTCGCATAAACCGAAAAGGTCATCGACATGAGGTTAACGAAAGCATGGACAGCTATCAATAGGCTATCGATTATATGGAAATCAGACCTAACCGATAAAATGAAACGCAGTTTCTTCCAGGTAGCGGTAGCATCGATACTGCTATATGGATGCACTACATGGACTCTAACAAAACGGCTGGAGAAGAAGCTAGACGGCAATTACACAAGAATGCTGCGAGCAATCTTGAACAAGTCCTGGCGGCAACACCCCACAAGACACTAACTGTACGGCCACCTGCCTTCTATCACGAAAAATATTCAAATTAGACGAACCAGACATGCAGGACACTGCTGGAGAAGCAGAGACGAACTCATAAGTGATGTACTCTTATGGACCCCCACACATGGCCGTGCAAAAGCAGGACGACCAGCACGAACATACATTCTGCAACTATGTGAGGATACGGGATGTTGTCCTGAAGACCTGCCTAGGGCGATGAACGATAGGGAAAAGTGGCGAGAGAGGGTCAGGGATATCCTTGCTACCAGCACGACATGATGATGATGATGATGATTTCTATTCAATAATAGTCATTTGTTTTGCACACGGTTTTGGCCAAGCGGTTAGTGTTCACTAATAGCCCGGGAGACCGGGGTTCAATCCCAGGTCGCGTCATACCAAAGACTCAAAAATGATACTTGATGTCACATCACTTAACACACAGCATTATAAGGTACGGATCAAGGGTAAAGAAAAAAACAGAGAATATAGCAGCGCCCTCCCCTTCACCTCGGTGTTGCAGCTATTGAAAAGGGAGCCTTCGGGTCACCCTCGACTATGGTTGCCAACTTTACATTTTTTATATGATTTCAAGTAACTAATAATAATAATTCTAAGTAAACAATTTTAGCTTTAAGTTACTATTTTTAATTTACATGGCATTAAATCTTATCCTAATACGAATAACTTTTAAATGGAACAATTTAATCGATAAATGGGTCTCTAACAAGTACTAACAATCCGATTCAGAGCGGACCTGGGAATGATAGCAATGAAGGAGTACAAACAATCCAGATTTTCAGAACTGGAGTTTCCCTATTCGGGGGGGGGGGGGTAAAGGAACCTTACTTCTCTGCAAGGGATACAGTCAACCTATTATAAGATCCACTGACAGGGCTACTTTTTAAAGGAGTTCATATACCACAAGAGAAGTGACACAAAGGGAACCAGTAACGTAGGATAAACATTCGTTAAATGAGGATTACATAAATAGTTAAAAGTTTCTCTATTTGATATATAGAACTCACAAATAGTTTCTCTTAAATTTTCTATTGCCCTGTCGGTTGGGGCTGTTGAATACACCGACTGCATCTCTACAGATAAGTATGACTCCCCCGACTGGATATGACACAAAACAATCTGATGGTGAGGCTTCAGTAATGCTGGAGCTTTGGGGAATGGCACTCCTTCATTGCTATTGCTTTTAGGTCCACTCTGGCCTAGGGTGGTAACACTTGAAAAGGTCCTATCTATGGGTCAAATAGAACTAAACTGTAATTAATGTTTGAAATTGACTGCTTTTACATTTAACTGTGTGTTAACAAAAAACTGAGTTCTTATGCTAAACTGAATTGTTTGAAATAGAAATGTTTTACATTTAACTGTGTATTTATGCTAAACTGTATTGTTTGAAACTTTTATCAAAATGACATTATTCGGCGTTTAATGACCTGAAAAGAGTTGATACGCCGTAAAACAAAACAACCACCAACCAACCTAGAAATAAAGACGATACTCTACGACCTGTTTGTAAAGCTTAGATTTTGTATTTTATGTGTCCTGAGTACAACACATCTGTATCTGATGGTGAAGTTTCAGTCCTTTGGGAAATGTGAAGTGCCCTTTAATTGTTGTTACTCCAAGGTCTACTCCGACCCGTATTGCTAGTACCTGTTAGGTTTCTATCTATGGGTCAAATAGAACTGTTCAATCATTTACTAAGTATTAGTATGATTAGTTATTTCAAACCAAACACCTGTGAGCAAATTACTCATAGTAGATAAGAATTCTGGATAAATACTTGATAAATAGAATTATTAATGTTAAAAATCAACGCTTGAAACGATTTAAATGTGTACAAACAAATGAAATCTAACAACGCGTTTAAAGATAAAACTACGAAAACACTGTTCGCTTACAAATCATATATATATATATATATATATATATATATATATATATATATATATATATATATATATAATACTCTGGGGATGGGTATGAACCGAACTAGCCTACCTCTAGCTATGAGTAGGCAGATTGGTGCTTTAACTTGGACATGGCAACCGGTCCAAGAGAAGGAAAATTATTTTAAACTCCGCTTTAAAATTAATTCATGTCGCATTCGGTTCATACGATGAGGTTGGGTATATATATATATATATACACACACATATATATATATGCACACACACACACACACACATATATATATATATATATATATCTGTGTGTGTGCGTGTGTGTGTGTGTGTGTGTAAAGAGGAACTAGCATTAAATAACCCACAAGGGTTGATATACTATAAAACACAAACCAACCAACCAACCTATTTTATTTTATGGTATAAACAACAAGATGGTACCACATCTAGTAGAACAAAAATTTACACGTAGAGAGAGAGAGAGAGAGGGAGGGGGAGAGAGAGAGAAGACACATTGAAGTGTATATGAAGGAAAATGAATAAAAATGTCGTTCATAATCGCACTATGAATTGTTTTGTAAATGTTCTTCTCTTTAGAGCCCTTTTAATCAGAAGGAATTTTATTTATTTCCAGGAGGTGCCCATAATTACTGACAGAGATTCGTTCTTCTTTTGACATTGCCAGGGTTCAGACTAAAAATCCTTGGGGTTCATTACCAATTCGAAATATTCCGTAACACGTTTATCTCCTACTCTTCCATGCATTCACACTGGTATTTTCTTAAATTAGAAACTATTTTAGTAGAAAATATTCGTTCTTGGGAAACGATTTTATCTTAAAAACATCACGTGGTTTCTGTGGTGGAGTGTGATGGTTGCAAGGTTGAGGGATATTGTTGTATCCTTGTCATTGATATGCTTTGGCAATGAATTTTTTCTTTTAAGAAAACATAAACCGTTCGGCTTAAACATATTTTTAATCATAAAAGCACATAAAAGATTTTTGGCCGAGTGCAAGGAAGCGATAAAAATCAAGATCACAACAATAAATACCAGATTTAAATAACAATTCCCCAAATCTAATGTCTGTGTTTTTTTTTTATTGTCTGTAAACTATATATGAGAGTATGTATTTACCCAACCCCTCCACCACGGGTAGTGTATGACACAATGTCAATATCTTAGTGGAGTAGTGTTGGTTTGAATTCAGAGTTTTCCTACGCCATGTCGGCGAAGCTTAAAATACGTTGACTGTATCCCCTACAGAGGGGGTGAGGTCCCGCAAAAGAGGTACTTATGATAAGGTTCCAGTTCTGAATATCTGGAGAGAGTGGAATGTTTCTTCACTGCCTTTAATTCCAGGTTTACCACGGAATTGTAGCACTTGGTTGGGTGTATGTGAAACCAGAAGATTTGGTTGGTTATTTACTTAGTTTGGTTGGAATATGTCGGTTTTGGGTTTGAGACTCCTTTGGTTTTCCTCTCTAGCTCATTTAATTCATCTTTGAAGGCTGGAAAGGAAGAAAAAGGAGACGAAGATAAGAGATACCTTTGAATTTCAAGTTTATTTTTGGGCTTTCACACGGCCGCTCTGTAGCAAGGAAATTACTTCCTGGACCATTAGAGAACAGTCATTTCTCCCAAAGAAGGTATTGAAATGCACTAGTCGGTGGTTGATGCGTCTAAATTCAGTGTTTTTAGTAGTCGGTGATAAGTCCATTAAATCTGTTAGTAGAGCCGGCTGCTACTGGTGGAACAGTGAGCCAGGGTGCCGCTAAGCGGATACGTGGTTTCCTATCAGCAGCAGGAGAAAAAAAAGGTCTTTCCAATCCAGCCGGTCATTGCTGAATGAGGAAGAGTTTCTTTCTCGTGCCATTAAGTCTTTTTCAGGCAATGAGCAGTTCCAACTTCATGTTAGAGGCCTCTGGGAACTTTTTCGCTTCCTGAATTTACTTTATTTTATTTCTATTTTTCTATCCCCTATAGGTCTCATCTGTGTATCAAATAGTTTGGTTTTAAAATTATTCATATTCTTTAGGGACATATTTAAAAAAAAAACTCTTAAGAAACAACTACACAAAAAACGTAAATATGAACGTACAATGAATCTCCAAGTATGAAATAACCAGAGAGAGGTTGACTTGCCGTTAAACCACACCATACTAAAACCAAAGGACCACAGTGTGTTCCCAAGGGCATTAATGTAGAGTTTATCGAAATTTTTATTTAGTTAATAAAATTGGACACTAGTAATAATAATAATATTACAAAACATATGAAGGCAAAAATAAAATAAAATAAGGGAGAAAGAGATCCTTGTTTACAATTCAAAGTAGTTTAATATGACAAAAAGAAGGTCACTCCAGTTAGTGTCCCAATGCAAATATGACAAGTAACTCATAAATACAAAAAAGAAGTAAAAAATATTATAAAAAATCTTTCACCTACTGCTACACTCCTCCAAAATGAGAGAAGTCATTACTTTTTCCCTCTAGCTAAACAAGAATTCACACGAGTAACTTTTTTAGTCTCAAAAATGTCTTTTTTTTCCTTTTTCCCCTTTTTTCTTAGAGACCTAGTCCATAAAAATGTTCTTTTTTTCTTTTCTTTTAATAAAAGGCCACTCTCTGTCTTTCCCTCTTTTGCGAGACAACGTCTCTAATAATGTTCTTTTTTCTTTTTCTCTTTCTTTAGCGGTCATCTTTTCTCTCGATAGAGACTTGTGTAGTTGTTGGAGTCAACTGAAATCGTTAATTCTTTTTCTTGGAAAAACAATTCCTTTAAAATATTAATTTTCTGTTTCTTTCTTTTTTTCTTTATTCTTCTTTTTGGCTTGAGCAGTACAAACCTATTTTCTTCGGTTTTTTTCTTTTATCTTCTTTTTTTAGATTGTGTTAACTTCGAATTCTCTTTTGGAATTCTGAATGTAATGCAAAATCATTCTGGTGAATTTAAATTCTTCTCATTTCTTTTCTTTTCTTTTTGGCTTTCAAGCCTTCTTTGAATTCCCTTCCAGAATTCTGAATGAACCACTAAATCCTTCAAGTGGACTTAATTCTTGATATGCAGTTGGTTTTGAATTGAAGAGTAAAAACGCAGCCTAATTCTAATGCCTCCTGTTTTTAACTAGCTACCGTTGATTTCGGTGGGTAACGCTAGGGGCATTAGCATCCCGCTTCCAGAACTCCAAGCAATGTTCTAGTGGGTAGAGTGTTCTCCGATGGTCCGAGAGACCGGAGTTCAATCCCAGGTCGAGTCACACCAAAAACTCAAAAAATGGTACTTGATGCCGCCTTGCATTATACACTCAGCATTATAAGGTATGGATCAAGGGTAAAATGGAACAAACCAGGGAAAGGAGTAGCGCCTTCCCTCGGTGTAATAGCTATTGAAAAGGGAGCGTTCGGGTCACCCTCGACTACGGTTGTTATCTTTACTAATGTCGAAATTGTTAAGAAACATTAATAAGATAGCAAATTAAAAATTCATTACAAAGAAATACTATTCCTGTTTGCTTTAGTACTTTTGCTCACCTTGTCCCTCTCTCTCTATCTCTCTCTCTCTCTCTCTCTCTCCATATATATATATATATATATAGCCGGGTGTCACCCTGGTATTATATGTCACCACCTTTAGGTGGTGTGAGATATTGAATGGTTTGATCTGAGCAAGAATATCAATGGAGAAAGGTTGATCTTAGAATTCAGCAAAAGACATTGGTGAACTCAGATAAAACAGATTTCATGTATTTTAATCAAGCGAGTGTCCTTTCCTTGTTAAAATGGGAAGTCTTTGAAATTTCTGGACCAGTTCATATATCTTGGAAGCAATATCTTATCTACTGAAAGTGATGTCAACATACGCATAGATAAAGCGTGGATTTTTGTTAACAGGCTATAAGTTCTCTCTGATAAAATAAAACGGGATTTCTTCTAAGCTGAAGCTGTATCAGTAGTGCTCTATAGTTACACTACTTGAACTCTAATTTAGACAGCCCAGTCGGCTGGACCAGTAGAATAATACCGAATGCATCTCTACAGTGGGATAAGATCCCCCCAATGAGTGCCCTAGATATGACATTAAACAATCTGATAATGATGCTCCAGTGTAACAGTAGCAACTGGGGCCAAAAATCAAAGACACGAGTCTCGAACTGATGAAGATGTATATCTTTATTTGCGCACGTGTTCAGCGTAAAGCAAGCATACATTCCCCAACGTGAACACTGAAACAAAACAAATGCACTCATAAATGTTCCACGAAAGTGATGATTTAAATCGAATCAATCAAGAGAATCCACGTGCTTACCTCTTTTTGCCTTGCTAGTGACCCACAAAGAAAAACGTCAGTCTCGCATGCCGGTTATTTGAAAAAGCCCAAATTCGCACCAGCCGGTATTCTGGCCGGAAGTTCCTCTCGCACCTTCCACCCGGAAGCGACCGGTGCGGGAGGCAAAGTTCAATCAAAAAACTATACCGGTTGAAACGCAAATTCCTACATTTACATGGCTCCCTAAAATAAGCAATACTTATTTTTCAAGTCTGGAACCAAAAAGGGTAACGCATGTTATGGCTCCTTGTTGGGGACTTCCCTGATCTCGGCTTCGCATAACACAACTAGTTTGTGAATAAGGTGTTCCAAAGTTTGTAATGGTCGGTCTCTTTGGCCCATCCTGTTCAAATTTGTAGTACCTACTGAAACTTTCGCCTTACGAACCAAACCATCGTTTCTTTGTTGTCCACCCAATTTTCTTCTCTCCTGAAGTGTCTGAAGGAACTCCTTCTTCGAACGTGACCAAAACTCGTTTGCTAAATACTGTACTCGTCGCCACCTCTTTCGACAGTATAAATCTGGCCTTTGGAAATTTCCCAGTGGTGGTAATATGATCTTGGACTTCATTGTCAACAGATGATTCAGAGTCAGTGGTTCTGCCGTCAAAGGATCATTTAGGCCATCCACAGTGAGTGGTCGACAGTTAACAATGGCCATCGTCTCACAAAGGAAAGTTCTTAGAGACTCATCGTCCGAGCTGGCACCAAAGTCATGCGTAAGAGAGGAGAGTACGTTTCGAACCGTGCGGATCTGCCGTTCCCAAACACCACCCATGTGGCTAGCCGAAGGTATGTTGTGCTTGAAAGTGATGTAGTCGCATCCCTGATTTGAAAGATGGTGTTGGAGCTGGCTGTGATTCATTTCTTCCATGGCCTCGTGGAATTCACGACTCGAACCAATAAAATTCGTTCCTCTGTCTGATCTTAGCTGTCTTATCGCACCACGAATAGATATGAATCCCCGCAATGCATTTATAAAGGAACTTGTGTCAAGTGAGGCAGCTGTTTCCAAATGGATCGCTCGGGACGACATACAAGTAAAAAGAACTCCATATCCTTTCGATTCCCTTCGACCCTCCTTGATATAAAATGGTCCAAAAAAAGTCAACACCACTGTAAGTAAAGGGTGGTTCAGGTTGGATTCTGTCCGTTGGCAAGTCACTCAGCTTTTGTTCCTGAATTTTACCACGGAATTTACGGCATATAACACATTTTGAGATGAAAGTATATACTGCCGAGCTGCAACCTATAATCCAAAATCCACCTTGTCTAATTTCATTAGTGGTCATGCGACGACCTTGGTGTTTGAGCTTTTGGGGAAAGTGTGAGATGATCAGTTCAGTTACATGGGACTTTTTGGGAAGTATGACAGGATGTTTTAGATCTTTGCAGAAACTTCCCTCATTTAACCGACCACCAACACGAAGCAGATAATGTTCATCAAGAAAGGAGTCAAGGCGATAAAGTGGGGATGTGCATCTTAGATGCCAGTCATTCCTGTTGCCACCATCCACGGTTTTACGAGTGGACCTACTTAAATCTTCCAACTCCTGACTGAAAGCCTCCTTCTGTATTTGTTTTAAAATGTCGTCTTTTGCCTTTTGCAAGTCTATCACTGCCAGTGCAGGTTGGTTTCCATAGCATCTTTCTCTTTTGTAGACGCACGCTCTCTTAATTTTTCCTTATACTTCAGGCAATGGGCTATGGCTTACAGTGCTCTTGTCCAATCCGAGAAATAGTTCAAGCGATCCAGTATGGAGGGTTTTTGAGTGTGTTCCACAATAATGTTAAATGCATGAGCCCTTACTTCTGGGTCATCGTTTTCAAGACATGGTTGGTTATCTATCTGACATGGGGCAAATGGCGCTTTCGATTCCCATAGAAAATCCGGACCATTGAACCACATCTTGTCCATCAGCTTTTTGGGCGTTGCTCCACGTGAGGACAAATCTGCAGGGTTATTCGCCGAATAAATGTACTTCCACTGATACGGATCCGTGTGATCACGGATTTGTTGAACTCTGTTTGCTACAAATACGTGAAAGCGATGTAGCTGAGAACAACACCGATATCTGTCCAAAACCACTCCATAACGTTTGAAATGTCCAGCTCTTCAAGCAGTGCTGCGCTGATCCTCACAGAAATGAGAGCTGCCATAAGCTCGAGTCTGGGTATAGTAACAGTTTTGATGGGCGTGACTCTGGCCTTTGCCATAATTAAAGAGCAATGCATTCGCTGATTGCGATCGATCAAACGTAAGTATGAGCACTGCCCATAATTCATGGTGCTGGCATCTGAGAAATGGTGTATTTCCGCCGTAACCTCCACATCAAAATCTGTGGGCTTCAGACATCTTTTAATGACCATAGAATCCAGGTTTTTAACCTCTGCAATCCACTGTCGCCACCGTGTTGTGTGCTTTCCGGAATAGGGCTGTCCCAGTCTAATTGGTTCATCTCCTGTAGAATCTGCTTCCCCTTCAAGATGAATGGTGCGATGAATCGTAAAGGGTCATACACGGAACTGAGGATGGATAAAACGTCTCGCCTGGTAAAGGGTTTCTCATTTAGCACAATCCTGAACTGAAAGGTGTCTGACTCAACACACCATTGAATACCCAGAGTCCTCTCAATAGGCAGGCTGTCTTCGTGAATGTCGATGTTCCTAAATCCCTTGGCTCGAACTTCTGGTGGTATTTGCTGCAGTACTTCCTTGGAATTTGACAGGAACTTGTGCAAAACTAGACCATTTCCTTTAAGGAGGGCTATGCTCCTGTTGATGAGACTTACAGCTTCCTGAGGCGTAGAGACAGACTTCAATCCATCATCGACATAAATATCCCTCTTTATGAAATTCGCCACATCCATCCCAAAGTCGGCTTCTCTCTCCGTTGCAATCTTCCTAAGTGCAAAATTTGCACCGCCAGGAGACGACGCTGTACCAAACAGGTGTCTTGTCATGCGGTATGTGCATGGCTAGCTTTCCACAATGCCATTTTCCCACCACAGAAACCTAAGGTAATCTTGATGATTGCTCTCCACTCGAAACTGCAAAAACATCTGCTCGATGTGTGACAATATTGGTCTGTGGCGTGGTACATGAAGGGTTAAACAAAAAGTTGAGCAGCCAAATATAATTGCCGAGAAGTGTAAAATTGAAATTCTGGGAAAAGAACTTTTGACAATGGCCAGAAATGAGATTTGGAAGATGTTGACAGGTAATGGGGGTGATTAAGTTGGTTACAAGTACAATCGGAAATAGAGGAAGAAAAAGATGTTGTTTTAAGAAATGAGTGAGATCATGAAACAATTCCCAAGCATGAAAAAAAAAAACATGAAAACTAGAAATTTGACAATCAGGGAAGATAACCCGTGACCTGTGACTCGCACCTGATCGCAGTGACATGGAGATACCCCAGTTAAAGGATAGACCTCAGAGGCGAATAAGTACAAACAGAAATTGAGGAAGAAGAGGTGGTTGGGAGGCGAACAAGGGAATCTTTGTTGATGGTAGGAAGGCTATCTGGCATTTGATGAAAACACTGCAACTAATGAGGTGAGGTAATTTTCCGGAATTACTTATCGGTGCTGAAAAAGGAATTATCAATTAGTCTGGGATGAAGACCAGCCCTTCCTCCCACGCAGGTTGAAACCAGTTCCATCAAAAAGGTGACAGGCGAGCATATTTAGGCATAAGGGGAGGAATCTCCAGCTTGACGTCATAAGCAGTAAAATGAGAGAAACTGTGCTGGTAGAAGGAAAGCTGTTGTCAAGAGCGGGCGTAAAAGGCAACAGGAAACGGTTGTTAGTTTCACCCTTTCTCCCTCTCTCTCAGTAGCTGTTCCTTCCTTCTTTCTCTCTCTCCTTCAGGTTCTCGCCTTCCTTCCTTCCTTCCTTCCTTCCTTCCTTCCTTCTGTGACGGCAAATTTACTAAAATCCCAAAACGGGACTTTTATTTTCGCACGTGTGAAGACGGGGCAGGTCGGCACTTGATCCCCTATATAATAAGTCCTCGTTCAGACTTTTTCTCTCAGGCATATAAGAACTGGCATATTATGTGTGGGACTAATTTAGGGCCAGACTGACCGCCGCTGGCAAGGGGTTCCAAATTTCACACTATCCACACACCCACCAGGCCGCTTTCACTTCCTCCCCCAAGATAATGGAAGAATATGGACCTATAGGTTTTAGTCGTAATAATATTATATTGTAGTAGTCGGCAACTCCGGTTTCCCATGTGATATTTTAGAGGAATTAATAGGACAATTCTAAGCAAGATAACATAAGGCGAATAGAAGCTGAAAAGGAAGCATGAGGTAACAAATTCGTAGCAGAACTGCAAAGAACAAACTTAGACCACGTGGTAACATAAAAATATATGATTCCTTTACTACAGTTATATACACTTTCAAAGTGTCAAAACATATAATAATTGGACAGTCCACGAATATAAATGTCTTTTCTTGACTTTTGTTTTTCTTCAAATTGAGAGAGAGAGAGAGAGAGTGGTATACAAAATTTGGGTATAAAGGAGAAATGGCCCCAAAGTTACTTATCTTATTTTTCGATGGGGTTCCACTGGAGAATCTTTCTTCTTTCACGGGCTAATAGACTTTATTCTATTTTTTTAAACTGGCTTGAAGAACCTGGGGTCCCTCGTGTCTCAGATATTCTTTTGTCTTCAACCCGGAGTAAATGGCCATGGGTCTGTCTGCCACGAGCCCTGCTCAAAAACTAACTTTCTTACTATCTATTTCCGCTGACGGAGGGGGGGAGCCCCACTTCCGTTTTGGGGTCCCAGCCAATCATTTGGCTTCTCTCTCCCTCCCCTTCCGGTGTCCGGCGACCTGAGGTTACTAAGTACCAACACCTGTTGATATCCCCTCTGTGACCCACATTCTCTCTTAACAGTCACTTTTTTGACGGCTAGATACTGTTAATTCAAACACGAGGAGTAGTAATTTTATCTCCCTCCTCCCAGTGGGATATTACGTGACACTTCCTTCCTTCCTTCCTTCTCCTTCTCCTTCCTTCCTTGCGATGTAACACGTTCGTCGGGCAAATGCACTCAGAACAAAAATCGCCCATTCAGCCGTTACCGTGCGTATTTGTATTATTGTGAGATCTCGTCAGAATTTGCATACGTGCAAATTACCTCTCGCAGGTTCGAGATCTCCCCTCGTCAAATATGCTCGAGGCAGCCATATCGGTTTTCCCTCTACAAGCCAGACAAGTTCGTGCGCGCTTCGAATGCCCAGGTACGTTACCTTCACACTCCTCCCTGATTTGGGAATCACACACCGTACAGCGCGAAGCAGGTCTTTTGAGTCTGCTACTTCGTCTGAGCGGAATGCTCTCGGCAACGTCGTCGTCCTCGGACGTGTCTCCGGGCCCACGTTGACCACGCTTTCCGACGCTATGGGATCCTCCCGCGGTAAATACAGAATCGGCGCTTCGTCGTCAGAGGAAGCGCTGCTGCAATAAGTGGCGTCTGCTCCTCACACTGGACGAACATCCTTTACGTGGCGAGGTGTCCCGTCAACAAGGACCGAATAGGGGCTGTACACACCCGTAATTGTCCCCTTTCCGAACTGGGTTGTACATTGCCCATAAGGGATTTTCACCCACACACTATCCCCTACCTCATACCTGCTGGGTCCGGCATCCTCCGGTGGTAACGTGACATCAACACCTCTTATACGGGCTGTATATGAGTATATTATGTTTGCAGGTGCAGTTGACGCCGACGCATCGTCTTTGGGAGTCACATTGTACCAGTATACAGCCTCCATCACCGAGCATCGTGTTCTTGAGGCAATTCGTTTTATTGTGCGGTGAGATCTCTCCACAATCCTGTTGCCAGCCGGTACGTATGCGCATCGGAATCTCATCCGAACGCCCCGGCGCTCGGCGAATCTAGAGAACGTTTCTCCGCTAAAGGTCGTGGCGTTATCTGTGAGTAGCTCAACAGGCGCCCCCCTCTCGCAAAATACGGTCTCCAACTGCCGAACAATGCTGGCAGAATCTTGGCATGATAACGGCCTCCAAATAGCAAACCGACTGGGACCGCAGTCGATTAAGGTTAGGTAATGACGGCCTCCAAGGTGAGTCACGTCCATTCCAACCCTCCTCCAGTTCTCGCATACGTCCAATCTGCCTGCCTTCCAACTCACCGGGGCTGGATCTATGGACTGACACTCTTCGCATTCTCTAACTACCTCCCGAACAGCTGCCTTAGAGACCTCAGGACTTGCAAGTTTCACAAAGTAGAGTGTGCGCTTTACGCCAGGGTGCCCACAAGATCGGTGAATGGTCCGAATGCGATCCAGCTCACCCATAGATGCGGCGCATACTAGCTCGATGGGTTCCGCTTCTTTCCGAAGTGCATCCAGCCATCGTTGGGGCACTCTAGTGAGTGGATCGGCTCGGTTCACCTGGGATTTGACGAGTGCCACGTCAATTGTCAGTCTATACTCCGCCGCTAATTCTTGGAGCGTACTCAGTCGCCGTCTTATTAACATCTCCGACGCCGCCTTAGTCCGCACCCTTGCTTTCCCGGACAGGGTGTCAGAAATCCACCGGTGCACGCAGGCCGAGTCCGTCCGCAGGTGAATCAGACTCGCCTTCCAGTGCAGCGCCAGATTAATGCCCCTCAACACTGCATCAAGCTCCGCCAGGTTGATATGCTTATCTGCGTGCACCGGTCGTAGCCAACTTGCGTCTTCAATGATAGCTCCGGCATATTCAATAGCCATCCCGGTGGCCAGGGAGCTGGCATCCACCCACACCGTGACTTCCTGACCATCTGCGCACCAGTCCCCACGTGCTGGATCAGTTTGTGACGATCTCATCACGATTTCGTCAAGCATCCGACGCAACATGGGATCTTGTGTTTCGTCGTCCCATCCGGTTGTCACAGCGTTAGCTCTCCGTTTCACAAACGCAGCTGCAACACGGAGCCAGCCGCACACTGGAAAATGCCCGGTCAGCCGCCCACACACAGAAAAGACGGCACGACGCGTAAGTACATTGGGAACCTTCGGACGCTCGCCGTCGCGTCGCCATCTAAGCTTGCTGCGCTCCTCCCAGACGTATACGCCCAACACTCGAGCGCCACTACTTACTTGTTCCGGATTCTTACAAGTCAACCCAAATCGTTCAAGATGCGTCTTCACTTGAGCTGCCGAACACACACTTTCGTTAACAAATATGTCATTTACATACGAAGAGGTAGCGCGACTGACGGTTTCATCTTGCCCGATCACAGCTTTTACGATGGACCGCATAATCTGTGGCGCTACATTGAGCCCGAACCCCAAGCGGGTGAGGCAGTACCTTTGCCCTTTAATTTTCACCGTTTGGAACGGCCACAGTGACTTGTCAACGTGGATCTGCAGATATGCCCGGCGTAGGTCCACTATAGTGACTTTTGGCCCCTGCTGTCGCCATTCCCGCATGGTTTGCGCACATACGTCCGCATCGCCGTATACGCATTCACGTGCTCATTCAACTCGCGATAGTCCATAACTGGCCGGACCTTCTGCTTACTTTCCTGTGATAGGGCCATTAATGGTATCAAGCCTTTAGGAGGGCCAAGTTCGTTCTCCGGGTACGGAATCAGGCAACCGTTCTGAATCCAAGCCTGCAACTCCCGCTCATATTCACCTTGGAGTCGCTTAGGGGCAGGGTATTCTGAAAGCCTGTTTTTCAAAGACACAGGTGGCTGGTCACCGGACCATTTCCAAGATGCGGTCCATACACGCTTGGCCTCGTCGTATTCAGCGTGAAAGTCAGGCTCGTCGAGAGTAATGGCAGCACACATCAGTCTTTCACGCTGAGGAAATTTCACTTCGCCGGTGGCAGACATAGTCATTCCCCCAAGTTGTCTGATCGCATTCAGACCTAGTAGCAGATCATATCCAAACAGAGCCTCATCTACAACCAGGGCTCGTACGGCGACTGAAGGTCCATTGCTGATGCCAATTTGAACCACGCTCTCTCCACAACACATTGACGAGTTCCCTCCTACAACCATCAAGGGGACTTGCTTTTTCTTCCACGTCTGACAGCATGGTTTGCGTACTAGGGTTTGCGTACAGCCCGTATCCACCAGGGCAGTTCTTTTTACTCCGTCCATCTGCACACTGACTGCAGGCAGAGCGCCATTCATATGAGGTCTGGGGAGAGACTGGCGCTGAAGACTCGTCCCCTTCGCTCGTTTCCCGGACAATTTCGTGCAACGTGGCCCTGTCGCTTGCACTGATAACAAATGAGAACCTTTGGGGACCTGGGACTTCCGCGCCGCCGAGGACAATCTCGAGCTATGTGGTTAGGTTCTTGACACACATAGCATCTCCTTAGAGCTGTGACTCCCTTCTCTTGACCTCCCGGTAGTTGAGCTGCAGCGGCTGCCGATTCTGTGCCCGTGAGACTGTCCTTCAATATTGCTCGGGCACGGGCCAATATTTCGGATATCGGCAAATCGTCTACTCGGGTAGTGGCCTGGAGAAGATTCTCCGCATGCTCCGGCAACCCAGCAATGAATGCGCAGACCAGACCTCGCTCCGTCATACCTCCGAACTGAGTCGCAAGCTTGCGTAGCTCCGCCAAATAGACGTCCACCGTTTCTCCCGGATGCAAACGGCGCGCCGCGAACTGCTTATAAGCCGTTACAGGACTGAGGGCAAATGCTGTGTAAAGCACATCTTTTATACAGGCAAAGTCAGCCCTCTTCTCCTCACCCAGCTGCTGATACACTGCGTATGCGCCCCCCGAGAGGAGCATCGGCACTACGCATTCGATATTTCTTACCCCGCTCAAACGGCACACCAACTCTGCCTTCTCCACCCATTCAACCACCGATTGCTCGGCATCGGTCCCGTCAAAAAGGGGAATTAGTTTTGGATTAAAGGCCATGATTGCCGAAATAGCTTGTTGTCAAGAGCGGGCGTAAAAGGTAACAGGAAACTGATTCTTGTATTAATTCAAGAGAGGACACGGTTGTTAGTTTCACCCTTTCTCCCTCTCTCTCAGTAGCTGTTCCTTCCTTCTTTCTCTCTCTCCTTCTGGTTCTCGCCTTCCTTCCTTCCTTCCTTCCTTGCGATGTAACACGTTCGTCGGGCAAATGCACTCAGAACAAAAATCGCCCATTCAGCCGTTACCGTGCGTATTTGTATTATTGTGAGATCTCGTAAGAATTTGCATACGTGCAAATTACCTCTCACAGGTTCGAGATCTCCCCTCGTCAAATATGCTCGAGGCAGCCATATCGGTTTTCCCTCTACAAGCCAGACAAGTTCGTGCGCGCTTCGAATGCCCAGGTACGTTACCTTCACAAAAGCTATCCTCCTGTATTCCTCATCACGAGCGCAGTGAGAGGAGCGACTTAATGGAAGAAGTGGAAAAGGGGCTGGACCCTTTCTGATGACGAGAATTGAAACAAAGACATAACGGATGTCTGATGAGTTAAAAATGACGTTATGGAGATCACCCCTCCCTCAGTCAGAACCTACCCCAGAATATTGGCAATTATTATATAAACAAGCTGATTTTTTAACTCAGCAGTTGGTGGCAGTAAGCGAAGCAGTTGGGACCAAACGAAGCAGACGAAGACCAGGCTTCGTGCTGCCAACTCATATCACCAGTTCACCGCTAGAACGAATTATTGTTAAGAAGACTTAACCCTCACCAGACCGACGCCTTAGACCATTATAAGTCACACCCGCAGATTTTGTTACCATCTGTAAACTTGAAGATTATAAAACCTTTTTATTATTAATTACTGCAAGAATCGGAGTTGTATTTTTTTTGTTCTACAATATATACCCTTCGGTTTTCAGTCTTCGGCTGCCAGCAACCCCTCTTCCTTTCAGACGTGATCGTCGGCCTTTCCATTTAAAGAATCACAACGTGGGGCTGGGTAGTGTATGGTCACTTTCCTGGAAGGAACTTTCAATCTGTTTTTTCCCGTGCTGTAGCAGAGAAATTGGAGGAAGGTGGACGAGGTTGTGGCTAAGGATGTCATAGATGTCACATACAAAGGCAACAGGTTCTTTGCGAAACCGACAAAGAACACCACAAAGCGAGTTGATGAAATCTGGTCCCTGTAGCAAGAGTTCATTCAACGATAGGGACATGTATCGTGCGCTACCATCGAATACGACACGAAGCTTCCCTGGTTTCCTCGGATGACTGACGCCATGATGAGGCAAAAACTGGGGTGCATCGGGGTTCAAAGGCGATTGACTCGTTTTGACTTCTTTCGTCAATGTTTGGCCTTCGAACAAAACATCCGATCCGGTTAGAGATGGTCCTGCAGCGTTTTCCAACAGAGGCTCATTGTTGACCACCTGAGACTTCAGAAAATTCTGCTCCTTATGGTTAGTGTCAACCTCAGGAGCCAGTTGACTGTTCTCGTCAGCAGAATCCCGTGCAGTCTCTAGAGTGTCCAATTTGGCTTGGGCTATTTGAAGCTTCATTTCTGTCCTGACTCTATCTAATTCTGCCTTTTGCTTGGCTTCCTTGTCTATATACTGCAATTTCACCTTGAGAGCAGCGGCTTCCACCAAGGTGTCTGTCGACTTCCTCGTGGTGTGAGAACTATGCGAGGATCGTGAAGTTCAGGACGACGGCTCCTAGTTGTTCTACTGGAACATCGACTATGAAAATAACGTCCAATATATAAAATATTTTTAAATAATGTTCATAGAAATTTGAAAAAAAAATACAACGATATTCTGCTTCTAAAATGAAGATCAATTTTTTTTATACGGCGCAGATATTCCGTAATCAAAGGCTTTTGCAAAACAGTTCGTTTTCTTTTAAACAAAATGTTTGTGTTCTTTTTTTTTTTTTTTCTTTGTTTTATAAACAAAGGGTTCATCAAAAAATGTTTGGGTTTTACTCGCAAGAAGGGGTTGAACGAGTAGCACTTATTCGGCTACAAGGAAATGTCCTTTTTCAAGAGTAGACTGGAAGTTAATCTTCGTAATTCGTTAAGCTGCCGTTCGCAAATTAACAAAGTATCGTTTTTTTTGTCACTCCAAATTTCGCAATGTAACAAAAATTCGCAAATATTTTTTCTTGTTAACAAAAAAAAAAGAGTTTTCACTGTAACAGCAACAAGTGGGGCCAAAAATCAAAGACACGAGTCTCGAACTGATCTTTATTTGCGCACGTGTTCAGCGTAAAGCAAGCATACATTCTCCAACGTGAACACTGAAACAAAACAAATGCACTCATAAATGTTCCAAAAAAGGAAACACACCACGAAAGTGATGATTTAAATCGAACCAATCAAGAGAATCCACGTGCTTACCTTTTTTTGCCCACAAAGAAAAACGTCAGTCTCGCATGCCGGTTATTTGAAAAAGCCCAAATTCGCACCAGCCGGTATTCTGGCCGGAAGTTCCTCTCGCACCTTCCACCCGGAAGCGACCGGTGCGGAAGGCAAAGTTCAATCAAAAAACTATACCGGTTGAAACGCAAACTCCTACCTTTACACTCGAGTAATGCTGGAGCTCTTGGACCTGGTTGCTTCATTACCATCGCTTCCAGGTCCACTTTGGCCCGTTGTGATGGCACCTGATATGGTCAAATAGAACTGTTGGATACTTAAAATAAATGCAAACAAATGATTTTTGCTTTTTGAATTATTTGAAATAGAACTGCTCGATCATTTAACTGTGAGTAAACAAATGGCTGATGTTTAATTGAACTGTTAATGGTAACTATCTAACTTTGTTGATTTATGCTAAATTGAATTGTTTGAAATAGAATAGTTAAATCATTTACTTGTGTGTATCAGCCAAGTGTGTTTACAAGTCATATATATATTTAATATATATGTAAAAACAGGATTTGGCATTAAATAACGAACAATGGTTGATATGCCAAACCAATCTAACTTAGAGAAAAAGCTAGATGAGAACTACACAAGGATGCTACGCGCTGTTTTAAACTATCCCTACGAAACAGCAGCTTTATGGTTATTTACTTACCATCTCGCTAACTGGTCAAAAAAATGACGGGCACGACATACTGGGCACCTGTCGAGAAAGAAGAACAAAGTCATGCGACCTTCTCCAATATACTAGGCCAACTAGTAAAAACTTACATTCATCAGCTCTATGCCAAAATTAGGTGCCGCTTAGAGTACCTGCCGATAGGGATGAATGACGAGATAATCAAATGAATCGGTACAGCTTACGTGCCTTGACAATGATGATGATGATTAGAACGTTTTGGAAATGACAATTAGAAAATGTAAGTGGAAATCATAAGCACTTGTAAGAATTGAACACGGAATCGGTCAAGTAAATTCGGGTAAAATTCAGTATGACTGAGTTTCATCCACCTACACTTACTCTTATATTCGGAGGCGCTCTTGGTGTAACGGTTATCGTCATAGGAAATGGATAATGGCGACCCGAGTTCAAATCCTGGACGAAGCTATTTCACATAGCACTAATACTTTTGGGAAAGGTATGCATCTAACTATTCTTCTAGCTATGGGTAAATTGTATGGTAGACTGGCCCCTTTAACAGCGGCCAATCTAGGATAAGGAAAATTCTGAATTCAAACTTGTTAAACGCCTTTTTAAAAGTGACCTTATGTCACATCATGCTCGTGGAGAGGGTCGGGCAAATACATATACTGATATGGGATTGATATTAATAATGGGTCTGAAATTGAAAGTCGGTCATATTATTATTATTGTCGGTCAGTTAGATGGTCTTACTCAGAGTTAAGATCACTTAATGGTCTTAACTCTTAGTAAGACCATATGACATTAAATTCAAGAGTAAAAGGGGTGGGAGAGAAAGATAAATACACTTTGATATTGACTGTCCTTGATTTTTTTTTTGGGTTGTAGACAACTGTCACCAGTCTTCTAATCTTTGTAAATCATTCAGCAGACTTTGCCAGCAGCAACAGTGAAGACTTAACAGCTCAAGATTAAGCATATTGCTGTCGCAACTGTTAAGAGGAGAAAGATATGTAAATTGTTCATGCTGGACTTCAACTGAATAAACTGTTGTAAAGTTCTAACAGTTCATTTTAAATTAATTGTAATGCTTTTGAAATATGCAAAATGATTCTGAAGTGAAATTGGTTGAGCTGGTTGATCTTTGTGGGTCATACACAGCCATCACCAGTCTTCCAGCCTTCGTAGGTCATCCAGAGAATCTTAGTGTTTTGGGAAATGGTTAATTTCTCTAACACTATAAATTATTTGGCAACACAAAGGAATAACGAAACTTCTTTTAAACAACACAACAAAGAAAAGTTTAATATCGTAGCAGGCGTAAAGGAGTGAGAGTGAGAAAGTGTCCCTTTTGATGTCGCTGGTTAGTATGTTGGTCCTTGGTTTGTTGGAAGCGTGTGTGAAGCTAGCAGCAGCGTGTTCTTCAGCGATGGGGTTCCAAGTGGAATCAGTAGTAGTGGATGTGATAGATGTCTGTTCGGGCTGCTGGCTAATTACTCTCTAAGGTTATCCGCTCTACCAAAAGAGACAAGAAAAAATAGTTATAGAGAAGGAATCAAAGCGCTCTGCCGGTCGATTGGTCTATTATAGCCGAATTGCTTGGCGGGGAAATTAATTCGCGAAAGGAAATAGATCTGAGGCTGCTACAGAATCTTCAGCAGTATAGCATCAGCATATTTCTTCCCCAGACTCTAAGAGCGTTAATTGTGCATGTTGAACTTCAACCGAATAAATTATTACTAAGTTTCAACGGTGTTTGCTCATCATTAAATTTCATGCCCAGTACTTTGTTCCAGCATCACTCTTTCAGCAGACCAGGTCAGTGTAAAAGAAAAACCATGAACACAACACTCGACTAGAGCCAAAATTGTAACACCGAGAGGAGGTTTTGACTTGTAAAGATTCCCTCTCACAGAATAATTATCAGTATAACAACCCTCCACTCCGCACACGTTGTCTAGGCTCCCGCGGTCAAGTCTTTGCTTCTATCGACATGCAGCATTCAGTTCGAATTCGATATTCTAATCTCCGTACAGCTACCGGGATGTTACAATTCGAAACTGTCAGAGCCTGGTATCAGTTTTAGTCATCGATCTTTTAATGTTGGTCTTTAAGTATCGAGATTCTTACTGACACGAAGAGTCAATAAGCTGTGGTATGTTTTCTTGTGACGACTTTTCTGAATGGATTGTTGAATTTTTACCGATGAAATAAGAAGGTTAGTATGCCGCCTAAAAAACGTAAACAAACCGGATCACTCAAACCGTAAACATTACATCCGGCTAAAACCTTATATAACGCTGACCTGCCGTTACAACTAAAAGGAAAAAAATGGAATAAATGACATTTATGTCATTAATAGAGCTCCACTGTCAAAAGTAACTTGTAGTGAAGGAAAATTTCGTATTTTAGTTTGTCGCGCAAATTTAATTCGACACTTAATTTCACCCTATCAGGATAACTTATTCTATTCATCCCGGGTCTTTCTTTACGGGCAACAGGAAATTGGGTAAGCTGCCAAACCCACCCTCTTTGGCTGGAGAACGCCGTCCAGTGCAGACGTCACACTGGCCGTTCTTCAATAGCAATAGCAACACTCTCTTTAGCTGGACAACGCTGCCCAGTGCAGACGTCTCACTGCGGCTCTAGAATAGCAGCAGCAGCATGGACGCATGAGGGAACCTATCTAATTTATGGATTCCTTGCAAGGAATCCCAGTTGAATATAATTTAGATACGTTCAACATGCCTCGCACAGGCATAACTTTATGTCACCCCCAAAATTGGCTATGTCCACGCGATGCTTTTATTCTGCAAACGACACCTAGCTCTCAACTCACCTCTGAGCCACCTTAATGGAGACAACGCAAACTCTCCACCAGATGCACAAAATTCATGGTGACTATAAAGTTCAATTCCTCCAACTGCAACATGGCTTTCGTTAAACTACAACGAACACAATCCCTCACACGTCCGACGACACACGCTGCCATCTCAACCTTCTCAAATCCTCATAACTCAATTTCGTCTCAATACTCACAATCTTACTCACTACAAGTCTTGCAGCACCAAAAGCAAACCCAATATTCCATACTGAAAATAAAAACTTATTTCTAAAAACACCTTTCGACCATCGGCATACTACTTCTTCATCCCTTCCTTTATATAACTAACAACAATTAGCGAAAGACCTTACACTCTTAGCGAGGAAACAACTCAACGTAAACACGCACCCACGTTACAACCATTCCTCGCTAACAACAACAAAAACTCCGGCTAAAAATTATCGCTAAAAACTTTATCAAAATAAAGTAGATTATCTTCCGAAGCCTATCCCTGGTTAAAGAAGAACTGTATTTCCACTCCTATTTTTTAAGGAAGAACTTTACGCTTAAGCAGCCCTGTTACTCTGTCACAGCTCCTGCTGGATATCAATAAGTCTTTTTTCGACAGTCAGGAGGTGCGCTCTTTTCTTTAAAGTGGCGTTGCATTGTGTCCAGTGGTGGGGCTCTCTCGACCGTTTGTGGTTGCGTGCCGCAGGGTTCTTTCGGGTGTGTTCCACCACTGGATTCAACACCTCTGGCCTCAGGGGGCCGTCCCTTCGGAGGGATTGGGTTCATCGCCCGGTGCCTGAGGCGCCCCGAAAAAGGGAATGCCGATGAGGGCCGAGGCATTTTTGGAACTGCCTGTCGTGTTGGACTTCGGCCCTGCGATCGGACCCACCTTAAAAACGGTATTGTGCCACATTCTTACGCTGGTGGGGCGATTTTTTCCGGTGTCTGGGTCACATCCGGCTGGCCGTGTCGCGCCGAGCGGTTCAGTCAGGTGTGGCTCTGTATTGGAGATACCTCTGGCCTCAGGTTGCTGTACCCCCAGGCTTTAACCCTCCTCGGAGGGGTTAGGTTTATCGCCTGGCTCCTGAGGTGCCCCCAAAAGGGGAATGCCGACGGGGACCGAGGTATTTTTGGGACTGCCGGACACGTCTGGGCTTCGACCCTGCGACTGGACTCACCTAAAAACGGCCTTGTGCCATACTCGTATGCTGGTGGAGTGTATGACAAATATCGGCACGCTTTTCACAGCGAAGCTCTCGTGGCTGAATCCTAACTCTCGTGGTCGCATTCGCCTTACATCACCTAGATATGCCAAAAAGTCTTTCTAAGGGCCATTAGAGGTCACTTTCTGCGGGTTGGAGTATCTCTGACAGTCCTTACCAAGAGGCAAACACGAAGAGGACTAAGACCACACGCTCTTAACCATTCGGTCTGTTCCTTGTCCGTTCGTTCGCTTGGCTGCGCAGCGCTTAGGCACGGGTTATGCCTTAGCATTCGGTTCCCTGTCTGCGCAGCGCTAAGATACTGCAAATCTTAGCTGCGGCTCCCTAGTCGGCTTGCTCGATACGTTTGCTCGGCTGCGCACGGGTTAGCTTTAGCTGTCGGATCCCTTGTCTGTTCGCATGACTGCGCAGCGCTAAGGTACAGTGACCTTAGCTGTCGGTTCCCTTGCCCGTTTGCACGACCACGCAGCACTAAGGCACTGGTTAGCCTTAGCTGTCGGTTCCCCTGTTCGTTCGAGTGCCTTAACACAGCAAAGGCACGATAATTTTCGTACTACCAACTACGACTTCGACTAGCAACCCCATCGACACCCTCCGGTTAATCCAATGTACTTCAAACCAGGACATCGACCTACCAACCTCGACCAACATCAGCTGCTTCTCTACGACTTCGACCAACATCAGCTACTCGCATCGAACATCTAGCTGCTTCTCTACGACTTAGACAACACCAGCGACTCGCTTCGAACATCTAGCTACTACTCTACGACTTCGACCAACAGCTGCCTCTCTACGACCTTGACCATACCAGCTACCGACCATCTAGCTGACGACACCAACAACTATCACGAACTTACATACGTCCTTGTAAACACGACAAATAAATTGTCATCTTGGTTATATTGTTACCTCACCTTTGTTTTCTTCATTGGTCTTTTGGCTGTCATTACTCGCACGCTTAGCTAAAACAATCTGCGGAGTCGACGTGCTTATCGGTTCGGAAACAAGTCTAAGTTAATTTATAGATGATTTAATAAGAATGAATAAAAAGCATCTACAATCAAATATATGTTGTTAATCTATTATATAAAAGAATACAAGACAGCAATCTGGAATCTGGAATCAAAATTTGTCAGCAAAATTCAATCAGCAAATGCCCAGGTCTTGGAAGGATGTGCGGTTTTTGAGTGTGTTTTGGTCTGCCTTTCCTTCGCTCGCAAAGCCTGTCTGCTGTCTGTCTGTATTCTCAAAATTGAACTGAATTTATGCATATATCAAACTATTCAAACGCCAAAATAACAGTTTTCTCTCGTTAAAGTCCATTTCCTTATGTTTTATTTTTTTCATCATCATCAACTGTTCACAAAATGTAAATATATTCGGCTAACATCTTCGTCAGGAACGACATCAAAAACATAAAATCCAGTCTAATTTCGAGATCACACCAGGCTCTTTGACAAATATTCTCTCCTGGGAAAATTAAAATTTAATCCCAAACTATTTCGTCAGAATCGCTGCCTTGTGAAAAATACCACACTTACAATGTTTTCCAATAATAAACTACGATATTCTCCGAAAGCTTTTCACCTTATCACATTCCTCTCTTATTTATGAGTGGAATGTTGTCTTTTAAACATTTCACTTCCTAGACAACAGGTTCCGATGGATTATTTCATACATCACAAGACATGCAAAAGTCTCTCAAATGAAAAAAGTCCACTGGTTTGTTAGCTTTCCATATCCCATGATATACAATGTCCTAAGAAAAGAAAACAAATTTCTCTGAGAATTCATCATCTCTTTTTCTTCCAAAATGCTCTCTCCGATCGTATGTACCTTCTCAAAATCTATCTCACCATCACCTGCATAGGTTGTTCTCCTTCCATTTTGTTCTCATCATTTCCTTCAATCCATATGATCTAATCGACCTCCTCAATTCATGGATTGCTACGATAATAAGCATAATCAATGTAACTAGCAGTATTGGTACCAAGTAGTACCATACCGCTATATCTCTCCCTTTTAATCCCTGGAGGATCTTCGGATTGGTTACTTTTCTCTACTAGATTCTTTAAGCTCATTTCCCTTACAAGTCTTAATAACTTAGGAATCTTCTGGGCCTTAATTTTAGGAAATTCCTTGACCAATGGACTCCAGTTATGGGTCGATAATCTCAAACTTCACTTCTCCCTGGTTGAAATGTAAAATAGTATCGCACTAAAAGTGGCACAACCCATTGCTTTTCTAATGATAGTTAAAAGTGCTCTCCTACTCATAATGCTCGTGTGCTGACCTTCATGCACATTATTTCAATATTCCTATTGGAAGCGAGGGCTTATATCCCATCAGATATATTCACTGCTTGGAGTTACACTTTCTCCGTCATTATATCTCTTGGACCACATCTGCATGTCCCTTAAACAATTCCATTCAACATATCTAATGGAGGGTCTCACCTCCAACCATAGCAAACCCTTTACTTTTAACATCATTTTTGTGTCTTTTCTATTCATAGAATGCTTCCTAGATCTCTATTTTCCTCAAATATTCTTTTGTACACACATCACCTTCCTCTTGCTCGGTAGCACTTCCCGTCAGTGGTAATTCTTTCTTGACTTTATTAGCTTCTGCCTTCAGACGTCTTTTCAATTCTATGAAGGGAATCTCGTCTTCATCCTATTCGTCTGATTCTTCGTCCGCAGAACTTCCCTCTTCTTCGCTATTAGCAGCTTTCTGCTTTGCCCTGCGAAATATGAGTTCGATCTCCACTTCCGAACCATCTTTTTCCAAATCATTACTCGGTCCATCTTGAGTCACCTGCCGTACGAGTCTTTCTTTCTCTGTGACCTCAGGAATATCCCATTCCTCGATTGTTGCTCGTTTTGTGTCGTTTGCAAGCTCATTTTTCACTTGATTTCTTAATTGATCCCCATCTTAAATGTTATATATCCTATTTTTTCCACTATCCGGTAGTATGGTGTCTATCTTTGATCCAATTCCTTGCTTCATGTGGATCACCAAACCTCACGTTTAATCTCTGACCTTTTTTTTTTATTGATTCTCTCATTCCGTTTCTTTTGTATTCTGAGAATTCGATTTCTTGTTTTCATTAAGATGAAATGTGGTTTTTTGATCATAATCCGATGAAATTCTTCACCCAGGTATTTTCTCCGAGGTTTCAGGAGATTATCAATCGGTAATACCATATCTCTCCCGAACACCATGCAATAGGGAAAGAATCATTTCATTAATTGAGAATCCGGTTGCTGCTGGTTTAAGAATAAATCCTAACACTTATTCTCTCCTTCGGATAATTTCACTTACAGGTCTCCCCAAAATCTATGAAATCGTTCTACCTTGGAATTAATTTGGGGAGTTCGTAATATGTTTGATATTCAAAGACTTTAGCATCTCTCTCATTACTTCATTCATAAATTCTCCCCCATTGTCGGTTACAAATTCTGATACCGCGTCAACTCTTCAAAATATCTCGTTTACGACCATTGTCTGGGTAGTTTTATTCCTCACAGAGTAGGCGTCCATCCAATTCGTTAGCCAGTCCACGAAACTTACTATGTAGATATTTCGTCTTGGACTCCTGTTACAAGCACCTGTCACATTCATGCTGACCTTTTCAGAAGGATAAGAATACACTCACATCTTCATCAATGGTGTTTCCTCATTTCACGGGCTTCTCGTTTAGGTTACTCAACCGGTAACCTTGATCCTTATACATTCCAGGCCAATAATAGTTTCGGCCTACTCATACGTTTTTTTCATTTCCAATGCCCTAACTTTTCAAGAGATCTTTCTGATGCTAGTTTTTTAAGAGGTCTCCTTGGTGCATACAATCTTATTCCAATCATCTATATTAGGGATATAGTATAGTGCTCCGCATAGGACAACAAAACACTTGGCCTTTGTTCCAATCAGAACTCCTTTCTCGACTGCTTCCTTCAGCTTTAGCTCATGACCACTTCACTAAACACATATTTCTTCCAATTCTGCCTTTTCTTCATAACTGCCTTTGTTCCTTTCAGTGAGAATTAATGATGCCTATTGTGTAAGCCTTATCATTCACCTCGGGCTCCTCCATCTATGATTCATGTTCTAATTTCTTGGGAATCAGTGACAATATATCCGCACAACTATTCTCCTTACTCGATAGATACTTCGTCCTTTCTGTAAAAATTAATGACGTACTCTCAAAATTTCATCATTTACCTCAGGTTTTTTCATCACGAATTCTCTTGTGAATTCGCAACTTTATATCTGCCAAAGTATTCTCCTTACTTGATAGATACTCCATCTTCAGTTGTAATAACTCAACTGCACGGTCCACATTTGAATCTATCTTTTCGGTCTCAAACAAATGTTTTAACTTTTTGTGATCAGTTTTTTATCACAAATTCGGTTTCGTCCTAATAGTAAAGCAGCTTTTGCAGGGCATATACAATCGCATACGCCTCCTCTATCACAGGCCACTTCTGCTGAGTTGGAGATAACCCGTGGGCAAAAAGTAAATTGGAATTTCTTCTTTAACTCCTGTAATTAAACTCTCATTTTCTAGGCAGGATTGAATTAAACATGCTCCAATACAGATGTCACTGGCATCTGTATGCAGAATCATTGGTTTGTTCCTATCTGGATATATCAATAATGGCACAGCTGTTAACTGTTCCATCAGAGCTTCAAAGTATCGCTAATAGTCTGGTGTTTTTCTTTGTCATGTTTATTAAGGGTACTACAACTCTGGAGAATCTGGGGATAAACTTCTTATAAAATCCCATGACTTATGAATCTTCTCACTTCTCTTACTGATTTAGGCTCTGGTATGGATCTTATCATTTCCACCTTCTCCAAGTCAGATTTCACTCCCTTCTTGTTAATAACGAATCTTAGGGTTTTTTTCTTTTCTTTTAAAAATTGGCATTTCTGCGATTTAGGCTGTAACCCATGCTGCTTCAGTCAATTTGACTGATTGAGGCAGCTGTAAACTGTAAATGACTTTTATCAGAGGATTATGCAATCATCTATGAAATACTCAACCTTCCATTCCTCTCAAAACTGTGGACATTAATTGCGAATAAATTCCAGACACCCTTTATAATCCGAAGAGCATGACTTGAAATCGGTATAGTCCCAAATGGCATCCGATTGCAGTCTTCGGGCGGTCTTTTTCCTCCAAAGCCACCCATCAATAACTAGCTCTAAGATCGATCAAGGGAAAACATATTGGTTTTCCTAGAAGAGCAGATATATCGTCTATCAGCGGAAGTGGAATATGCGACGGGTTTCGTTATTTTATTTAACGCTCTGAAGTCCACGTAAAATATATTATCAGCGTCTTTCTTTCCTGCGATAACTATCGGAAAACTCCATGGTGACTAAGACCATTCTATTGTTTCTGTGTTTAACATTTCTTGGACTGCCTTTTCTAACAGTTTTCTCTAGTGTAATGGGGTTCGATATGGCCTTAATTTCAGTGGAAGGTGTTCTTCAATCTCGATCTTTATTGTGACAGTTTGAGTCTGTCCTAATTCTTTAACACTTCGCACTATCAATTCCTTATTAACTTCCAAATGTCTAGCAATTCGACTTTTGTATTTCCTTGGAGCTATAGTCTCTTCCTTTCCAATAGGTCCTACGTCCTTAACCACGCCTGCTTTCTTATATTGGTACTTCACCTGGCTTTTGACTCTCAAAATCATTTGTTCCGAGTAATATCACTGTATTAGCAATCACTATTGCCAAACTGTCACTTAGGTTCTCCTCAACAACAGTCGGCAAACTCGATAATTCAGCGCTTTCCTCAGCTAAATCCAATGATAGAATTACTTGATATCATAGACACTCTTTCTTATTTGGGTCATCCAGTCTCCTAATGCTTGCAACCGCCATCAGTGGGGTGTATTTTTATCTCTTCTTTAGAAAATACTTTCTTTTCCTCTGCATTTCGCCATCCTCCTTACCAACACCAAAGTTGGTGGGTCAAAGTGAATTACTGCATTCTGTTTTTTTTAACTCGTCTTCCAAATTATCAATTCTCCGCCTAGACTGGGTGATATATAAATTCCATTGACCGTTTCTAAGTTGCCTATCAAGCGAGTTCACTATTCCGCGTATCTCTATTTCACTTCCGTTTGTCAGAGAAACCTCAGTATTTCTAGGTTTGATCCGAGCTCCATCCAGCTCCTTTCCTTCTTTCTATTGGGATGACCCTAATTAGTCTTCCTTTGGGACTGGGGCCTCGTACCCTTTCCTTTCTTTTTAAACGGATATGAAGGCCAGTGTGTTCTGTCCAACAACACAGCACCTAGGCTCTCCCTAATCTACCGCCTCTGAGGAAAGTCCTTCATTTGTCGGGCAGTTCTTCGTCCAGTGTCCGATTTAACCCCAGAAAAAGTACACCAGCCCATTCACTCCGGGGGTTGCTCCATATCTTCCTTCTTACAGAGATCACCATTCTGGATTGGTTGCCTCCTTTAACTAATTTTTATTTAAATCTGGACGCTTAAGTTTTACGTATCCTCTCTTGTCACACTCATAGCACACCTCTTGAATCCATTATTCTTAATCCCTCCTTTTCATCCAATCACCCTAAACTCGTTTCTTCTAGCCGATAGTTTCTGGGAAGTCTCTATCCCCACCCACTTTTATCAGAGGATTATGCAACTCATCTATGAAATACTCAACCAACTGTGGTAGTACACCTGCCTCACTCAAATATTTGGGTGATTCCTTTTTCAATCCGCTGACCGTTCTGTTTGGCTGGTTATGTCATAAGATGGCACGAACGATCCGATTATCTGCCTACGTTGTGTTTTTGATCCAGACAGCCGATCAATCGTTAATCGGAGTCGCCAATCGGATGAGACCGCACAATTAAGAAAGTAAAAAAAGTCGACGCTAACTGAGAACAGAACACAGTTTTGTAACAACAATAATATTTAGTTTAAAAAATTGTCTTTAAAAATGGTACATATTTTCCCCATCCCAGAGGTTGGAAAATTATTGTCGGAGACCAAGTTCATGAATTAACAATCAGTCAATTTCTTGGCATTTAAAGTTAGGCCCAAGATCTCTCGATCTATCGTATAAGTTTTAGGCTTTTCTTGTCTCCTTTTCTATTGTCTGACAATCTCAAATGGCGGTTATAGTTGCTTATCTCAATCTTTTGCTCTCAGTTTTTTTCTTGGTTGTCTGATAGTCTTGTACAAGGTGATTTCATAAGTTGCTTCTTTAATTTTCCGTACCCAGGGAAGTCTGGAGCAAGACCATCTCGAAGTATCGTATTATCTCTGGTTTTCTTGTGTCGTATCATCATAGTTCTCTTCGCTTTTCTATACCAGAGGCAGTCTGGTAAACGGTCAAAACTCAGAATATCGTGGACCCGGTTCGCGCTGGTCTCTAAAGTATCATATTATCTATATTTCTCTTCACTTCTATCGCCACAGATTTGGTTCAATCGCTCAATGTCCTATTATTTTAGACTCCTCTGCTTCTCCACCCTGGGCAGTCTGGCGTATGGTCAGAGCCCAGAGCGTCGTGAAGTCCCACTGGACTCTGGCGAGAGACGAAACCTGTTTTTATTTATTTCTCTCATCTGAGTCGTGGTGGTGAGCGAAGCTATTGACAATATCAATTATCTCCTAATTTAGATTTCAATAATCAATTCCGTCCCTTCGATTTGCTGCACCTTTAATATGTGATTCGTTCTCACGTTTAATAAAAAGGAGCAGTCTTCCCAAATTTTGAATAACTACTAATTTTCTGCTCGCATAATATGGCATCAGGAACATATCAAAAATTATTCCCATTTGAATTTTTAAAAAATATTATTTCCGCATTTTTGTTTCTCCGGCAACCGGTCGCCAATTTGACAGTTGAACTCGTTTGCCGATTTTCGCTTTTACACTGTAAACAATCGAAATTATAATTCTATTACTAACATTGTAGACATAACAATTCGCGTTCTTTCAGTCAAAAGAAAAAAAAAACAATATATTTTTCTTGTTTTCTTTCTCATCCTTTTTAAAAATTCAATTTCCGTCAACTTACACTTTTGTAATGTACTGAGTTTATTTTTCTAAAATCCATTTCGGTCGAATCTTATTTTTCTGGTTAATAAATTTATTCTACTAGGTCTCCGATTCACCCGGTTATAAACTGTGCCTGTGCCTCCTTTCTGGAGACATGTACCAGTGGCCAGGTCAGAATGAGCTACATTCGCAAGAGACTACACTCGATCTGCTTTTGGTTAATCTCTACCAAGGCTCTCAATGCCTCGGTCATATTTGAATGGCTGCCGAATTGTCCTCTTATTTCCGATTCCACGTCCTTCCATGGAAGTCAGGAGTTCCTCTCTAAATAGTTCCCAATCCACTCGGAAGCTCACCCTTCAGTATAATCACGGCTGGTCCGACCATATTCACCTCGGACAAGTCGTAAATACTTACGGATTGTCAGTATTCTCGGACGAAGCTCTGTAGTCCTGCCCATGAAGATAGGAATCTTCGATCCAGAAATATTTAACTTTACCATTTGTCTCTGAGTGGGACCAATCCGTTTGTTTTCAGCCATAATTATCATTTAAGAACAGCAACAACTCTTACCTACCTTAGCATAAAAAAACCCAAAGTAACACCCAATAATGAACAAGTAATTAAGAAAAAAAGCAGAAGAAATGATTTTCAACTGACTTTTGTCACTATATTTGTCTAATGCGCTGCTTCTCTTCTGGTCGAGCTTCTTGGGTTGTTCTCTCGAAAGCTTTTAGTGATGCTGTTTTCTATGCGAACGTCTGTGCGAACGTCTCGGAGACGGTAGCTATGGCTTTGCCGTACCAAAGCTGTGCGGCCGTATCGGAGACGGTAGCTATGGCTTTGCCGTGCTAAAGTTGTGCAGACGAATCGGGCGAACAGGCCAGGAGGCCGCAGCTAAGATTGGCGGTATCTTAGCGCTGTGCAAATAGGGATGCGGTAGCTAAAGGCTAGCCCGTGCCTTTAGCGCTGCGCAGCCAAACGGACAACGGAACCGACCGAACGGTTGAGACCGGATGGTGTTAGAGTTCTCTTCGTGTTTGCCGCCTGGACGTCTGCTTCGACGAGTCTGTAAGGACCGTCAGAGATACTCCAGCAGAAGGGACCTCTTATGGTCTTTAAAAAGACCTTTTTGCATATCTAAGCGGTGGAAGACGAATGCGATCACGAGTGGGATTCAGCCTTGAGGCAAGACGAATGCGACCACGAGATGTAGGATTCAGCCTTGGGGAGCCTCGCTTGTAAAAACGAACACTAATTTTTTTCCGCCGCAGGAGCCTTGTTTATGTAAAGGGAACGCTATGTCACACTGCTGGGCTACGTTAATATAAAGTTCGTCTATTAAAATTAGTCGTGAAAGTAAAGTCCTTCATTAGCCTGATATAAACTACTAAAGATAATTCACTCCATTTTAATAGAGTTACTTTTGGCAGATGTGTTCTGTAAATGTTATATAATGAAATTTATTGCCTTTTCGTAGCTGTAACTGCAAGTCAGGGCCGTAAAAGGCTTCGTCATTTCCGGTCGTAGCCGGATGTTGTGTGAGTAATCCGATCTGTTTATGTTTGTGAACGGGTCGCGACATATATATATATATATATGTAGCAGAAGGAATTTTCGTATTTTTGTTTGGCGCGTAATTTAATTCGACGCATAATTTCACCCAATCGGGATGACTTATCCTATTCAACCCGGATCACCTTCCGGGCAGCCCAAACTGGGGAAAAACCGTCAAACACTCTCTTGGGCAGAACAACTTCATTCTGTGCAGACGTCTCACTGGCTGCTCTTCAATAGCAGCAGCAGCAGCAACATGTACACAATGAGGGAAGCTATCTAATTTATGGACCCCTTGCGTCTATTTCTCTTAGACCAAGGGTTCCCAGTTGAATATAGATTAGATACATTCAATACGCCACACACAGGAACAACTTTACTTCACCCCCAAAATTGGCTACGTCGACTGCAATGTCTAATTCCGCTCCGGCACCTAAGTACTACTTCACCTCTGGACAACATTTTCTGGAGACATGCACACTTCTCCACGAATAACCAGAACCAAAAAATCACGGTGACTTCAACGTCTATTTCCTCAAACAGCAAACACGACCTTTGCTATACTATGGCGAAAATATCTCCCTCGCGCCTCCCACGACACGCACTGCTTTCTCTACTCTCTCCTAACTCCATTTCGTCTCTTTACTTCTTTCCTTCCTACGAGACTTGCAGCACAAACGCAAACTCTATATTTCGTGCTGCCATTAAAAACTTCCTAAAAACATTTCGACTTCGTACTTCTCTCTCTCTTCTATATATCTAATAACGCTTAGCGAGGAAACAACTCAATGTAAACACACACGCGCAAGAATACATTTCTTCGCCCATAAACAACAAACAACATTCTACTTGCTAAATATAACAACATTTTCTACAAAAATCAAGACGATATTTTCTTTTTATGTTTTATTTTTCAAAACAAATGTCCAGAATTTAGATGGGGCACGAATCTTTTGGGCCTGATGCCATATTATCAAATTTCACTCATTAACAAGCAAAAAAACATTTCCTGTCAAACTTAAGCTCTAAAGTTGAAACAAAAATATATTCTTTGAAAAACGAGGATTAAAACATATTTGCGATTTTTTAAAGATTATTTTTATTATTTCAGTCAGAAATATATTTGCTTTAAGGGTTGATTTTCATGGGCCCAAAATAACTAGACACGTTATATTTCTCTTCGTGTAACATTATTATGAACACTATCGGCAAAATTTATCTAAATCAGCCTTTTAAGGCATGAAAATGAAATAAAATAATATATTTCAAGAGAAAAAACATATGTTTGAGAAGAAAAAAAGATTAATTTATCCAAGGATGAAACGGAAGAGTAAAAAGAAAATTGAGTTATCTGTCTATAACACATGCATGAAGTCGATGCAAAATTTTAACAATTTTTGACAAAATCTGTAAGTAAAATAACTATTCATGATGGTTCGAATCAGAACGTTGAATTCAACCAAAGTCAAAGACAAATGACTTGTTCAGGGGGAATTTTTATTGACTTGGGGGTAAGGCCAGAATATCCTTACCTTCGGAGTCGTCATTGATATATATATGCACACACACACACACACTGCTAAAGAAATATCCCTATCTGTCTTATTAATTTTGTTCAATATATTATATAAACCCAAAAAAGCCTAGTGGAAAATATTTTGATAAAAAAAATTAATTTTGATTTATTAAAGATTTTTTATGATAATTTTCAAAAATATTTATATTATGGACTAGCTGACGGATAAAACACAATACATGCAAAAATCTGTCAATGATTCTCGGATACTCCTATGTTCTTCATCGCCGTGAGCTGATTGATATAATTAAAATTTATACATGCATTTTCGGATATATACTACATATACTGTACTCCTATATGTCAACTAGTCCACAATATAAATATGTGTTAGAAAAGACGTTTTTAACAAAATGTACAGATAGATAGATAGATAGATGAACAAAAGTGATACGACAAATAAGAATATTTCTTTATAGTTAATCTTTAATTGTTCTCAACTAGATTCGATCTTAGGTCATGGTTAGGAGGGAAGTTATTTAGTTAAGGGTTGAAACGACGAAAAATTAACTAGTAACATTATGGGAAATATTAACGACACCTCGATATGGATCGTAAGAAAGAATAAGCAACGCGGTAAGACTGTATTTAAAAGAAGACTGTGGACGTTTGGTTTTGTAGGGCTCAAAATTATTTTCTGGGTTGTTTGTAGAGTTGGGTGGTCTGCTTACACCCTCAATTACCAGGCTGTGTTTTTTCATGTCTCGCCTCGTGGAGACCCTATTTGCTTCTGCCTTCCTCCGTGCCCAAGTCATGTGTTCAAGTCCCTTCCATCCTGCCTTCTCCCTCTACCCTCGGCCTCTTTACATCTGAGTACGCAGCCGTTTTGAGAAGAACTCGTAATATTCTTTTATTCTCCCAATACACAGAAAAACATGCAATGCTATCCTCATTGCATGTTCTTTACATTAGTATATGACATAAATCAATTCTTTTATTAACAATTATTAAAGCAGGTTAAGGTTAACTGCAAAAAAAAAAAAAAAAAGAAACCTTGTTATCCTCAATATGTTAGTATAACCATGACAATTAGTGCTTACTTGACAATTAACTCTTTTAGATTTTGTTAAGTTAAACTACAACTCAGGTAAAATTCCTTGGTGAATTGAGTTTTCCAATTGATTGTTTGTAAACAGTTTTGTGTCTTATAAAGAAACAACCCTAACAGGCACTATCGCTCCGGGCCAGAGTGGACCTGGGTGTAATGATAATTAAAGGGTGACTCTGCACTCTGCAAGTCCCACAAACGAGACCTCATCACTGGATTCAGTTTAAAGTCTTAACCAGGACTGGTGACCTAAAGTTTAGCTAGTAGTGAATGTAGTTTAAAGTCATACCCACAACTAAATTGTCTTAAGTTTGGCTAATTGTGGTTGTAGTTTAAAGTCGTACCCAGGACTAAAGTAGCCTTAATACACAAAGTCCTTGCTACATTTCTTCTTAATCTTCCTCTTAGTTCTTCGGGATGTCTGAGAACTAGTCTTCTGCGATTTAATAGGGCTAAAGGGATGGGACATCTTTTAACCTTTGTCAAAGAAAGTTCCATAGGAAACAGGTGCTGTATGTTATGATTCTCGTAAGACGCATCTCCTCTGCACTGGTTTACAAAAATAAATTTTTGGTCTGAGGCAAGAATGGGGATAGGTGTTTTTTGTTAATTTGGGTGTGCTGAATTCAAATTTATAAATAGTTTTGCTCTATCACCTCTAGTTTTCTGGCTTTTAAATAGTCTCATTTTAGTATAAACAGAGAATATATGTGCATATTTCAAGAGTTGCAGCAGCTTATAACAGATAAAACAGGATATATAAAGAACACTGATTGAATCAATATACTTGGATGACACAATTACACAAGTCATAGTACCACAGACAGTCAAAAGTGTGTTTTCTTAGAAGATCTGGTGTATTTTGCCTCTGGGATGTCACGCAAAAGCATCCAGCAGAAGTCTCCCATCATGCCGGGGTTCCATTTGCCTTGATAGTTGCTCTCCATCTTCGTAATGTCTTGGTGGAATCTTTCTCCATGCTCATCACTCACTGCTCCAAGGTTTGGCGGGAAGAAGTTGAGGTGGGAATGGAGAAAAGGAATCTTGAGTGACATTCGGTACCCCATATCCTTGTAAGACTTTAGCAACTACTCAAAACAGGCTTGGTAATCTGGTACGCGTGTGTTTCCTAGGAAGCCACCACAGACTGACTTGAATGCTTTCCATGTTCTCAGTTCCTTTAAGTTAAGAGGCTCCTCAAAATCAGTATCCTTCAGCACTTCTCGGATCTGAGGTTCGAAAAAGATGCCCTCTTTGAGCTTAGCAGCACTAAGACCTGGGAAAACAGTAGACAAGTGTTGGAAGGCAGCACCATTTTTGTGCAACGCCTTCACGAAATTCTTCATCAAACCAAGCTTGATGTGAAGAGGAGGAAGAAGCACCTTATTCATGTCCATCAGAGGATTCTCCTTGAGGCTGCGTTCGCCAGGAACAAAAGTGCTTCTAGACCCCCAGTCTTTCTGTTTGTAATGCTGGGATACAGCTCGACTATCCCAGAGACAGAGAAAGCAACAGTACTTTGTGAAGCCCGCTTGCATACCCATAACAAGACCAATGACCTTATTTGTTCCGATTCCTGAAACTGGTGATCCTTACATCTGCCTGGACTAGGTTCCACTGTTTAAGCCGAGAAGCCAAAAGCTCAGACTGCTGTTTTGACGGATACAAATGACGAGCAAGATCATTCGGGTCTTCTTGCGTGATCCAGTGTGGCTCATTGCCACTTGTTCCTGAATATGTAGACTCAATATCTTCTAAAGATATTGACTCGGCAGAATCCTCCATTGAAGGCATTTCTTCATCTGATGAGGAAAGAAGATCCTTATTTACTGGAGGTGTGGGTACAGGAAGATCATCTGAATGGGGAACGGGTCTCATAGCAGATCGAAGGTTGGGATATTTGATCTTTTTCCTAGAAGATGCATTGAAACCAGTTATATTAGTTAAACAAAAATAACAATCATCTGCGTGGTTTCGTGGTTCTCTTCAAACCATCGAGACTGCAAAGTTGAAAGCTGCTTTCTTGCCATTAAACCATGCAGGTAGTCTATTGTAGCAGGGTTTACAACAGATGTGTGGAGCCCAAGACTTGTCCTGATCACCAATTTTACAATCAAAATAGTGAAAGTAGGCGGTTCAGAGGATGGAAGTGATGGTTCGACACTGTGCAACTGTTGTGAAGTCCCCACACACGTAGCAGAAACAATTGGCCTTGTTGAGGCATCCTCGTCAAGTATGCAATTTACAGCCATTCTTCTGGCTCCGTTGGAGAATGTAATTTGTACCACAGGCAATATGTACGTTTCATCATTATTCTGGCTTATTCCCAAACTAGTATAAAGTGAAGTGGTTTTAGTTTTGTCACACTGTGCTGAAATGTGACATTTAGAATAACACTTTAAATAGGACAAGCGTAACCCGTCCTTTCTTCCTTGGCAATCCTCATTTAATTTAATTTCTCACATGGTTTTTTTTCCTTTCTTCAAAGAAGAATATTTTTTGCAGGAGCTCAGTTTATATGAATTCATGTCACATAAGATACTATATGGCTTCTGAAAATAAGTTGCGAAATTTTGTAATGCTGGTTTCTCAATATCTTCTTTACTTTTATATGAGTTTTTGTATTTATTATCTCTTCTATTAGAGAATTGTTCAGTCTTTTCTTGAAGAAATCTTGGGAGTAATAGTGTTCTGATTGCTTCACTGTAGCTTTCGAAAATGTCATTCAAAGTGGAGTAATTTCGTCCCGTTTTATGTATGATCTTCCTTTTATGTTGAGATGGCTCATCAATTTATTTCCGGCACTGGGTTCTTCAAAATAATCAAGGTCGTATGATCCTTTGAGGTCTGCAAGGTCAGCTCTAATTTCGGCAAAAATTGACTTATATTGAAGTATTCAGGATCGTATTTAGGTTTATACGAGAGAATCTGGTTAAATATTGCATTTATAACAAGATTCTCTTTTGAAAAGATCTTTAGCTACGCTAATATTGGGATTTTCCCAACTTTATATGGTAACAATATTGCGACGTCGACAAGAAGAAAGAAACGCAACACTGTTTAAAATGTTATAAAAAACTTATATTTACATGGAAAGAGAGGAAAGAAAATATTGTCCTTGCAAACAATTGGTTTGCAGGAAACCTTTCTGTAAAATGCGTCCTTTTAACAGTTTATATTTCCTGTGTCCTTTTGGTTGGGTTGAAGAAAATAGAGCCTTGTTTCTTGTGCTTCAGTTGCCGAAAAAATCCCCACAAGCGTGTATTGGCGTCTAGAAGACTGAGAGAACGGGCGGCCACGTCTTGCTCCTGAGGAATCACACAAGCAAAAGAGGAAGGGCGTTCGTGGGAAACGCCCTTATAGGGGTTTGGAGAAAATAAAAAAAAAGGTAGCCTGTGATTGGCTGTTTTTATCCAATCACTGGGTCCCTAGTTATCGACTCCGTAAATAATTTCAATATTCTCCCCCAAAACAAAATTGCAATATGAAATCATTGCAACAATTTTTTTCACACAGCTGCATGTTGTTTTGTTTTTAAGGTAGAAATAGCCAAAATTGAAAGTTTGTATGAACTTAATTTTAAGGTAAAAATAGCCAAAGAAAGTTCCCAGAAAGGTTGAATTTTTTTATTCTTTTGAAGGCAAAAATAGCCACTGATGAAAGTTCACAGGAAAGCTGATTTTCCTCTTTTTTTAAAGGACTTCAAATTAGAATATAAAAGGGGTGGAGATTTGTTTTCAACAAAAAACTCCAAATGTGTAGTATTTATTTTTCTATGTAAGGAAATTCTCATTTTGGTGCACTAATTGAACTATAAAAAAATTCATCCCATCAATCATAAGGTACGATAGCATTAACATTTTTTCTTTGTTTAGCAACATGTACTCTATAAGCAAAGGTATGTGAAGACCATAAGTTTCAAACAAACTGAATTTAATCGTTAGTACTTTTAGGACGTTGTTTTATTGGAACAGATGCACCTTTAGTATCTAGTACATTATTTGAGACTTTTGATTTTGCAACATCAATTTTCCTATCACCAACTCCCTTCGAGTCCGGAATTATTCTAGGATGGTGGGCATGAGTAAATGATAGTTCTAGATGATACAGCAGTTTGTCAGAATGGACCTGAACGGACCCGTCACCTCTTTTGACTTTTACAGAACGAATCTTTTTGTCATCGCCGACCATTAATTCCAAAACTCTTCCCAGCAGCCAAAATGGTCTAGACTTGGCAGGATTCTTAACAAGAACAACATCATCGACATTGATTCGATTGTGAAAATTGACCCCGTGCAAATATTTGCACTGTTCTCTCAAGCTCAGCCGATAATTTTGATACCAAATCTCTCGGAATCTGGTTAACATAGAATCACGAGCTTCAATGGATTTTATTACATTTAATCTTGAAGTGGGGTCAGATTTCTAAACATTCTGATCATCAAATTTCAGTACAAGTCCAAAATTAGCGTTAGGACGAAGAAAACAATTAGGAGTTATTACTTCAAGGTCTGAATCCGAGGAACATCTATAAATAAGAGGTCTTTGGTTTATGGCACTCTGAACATCCGAAATTACAGTAAGGAGATCAAAATATCTAATACGGGAACGCCCAATCGTTTTATACAAACATGGTTTAATAGTCCTGATCATACGTTCCCATGTACTCCCAACCCAAGCAGCATATAAAGGTATTCTAATGTGCTTAATATTATACAATTCATTGAATTCAGAGGAGGCAAAAACTTCTTCTATGAGATTACAACCAGCTATAAAGGATCTGGCATTATCACTGTAAATATGATATGGGATTCCATGTATATTAGTAAATCTGATCAGGGCCAAAATAAATGAGTGAGTGCTCATGTCTTTAACTAACTCAATGTGTATTGTCCTAATATCGAGACAAGTAAATATAAGCATGTACATATTACTCACACCTTCGTCATCCTTTACCCAAACATGTCCAGTATAGTTAATCCCAGTATGTAAAAATGGTTTGATGAGATTCACCCAGTGCTTCGGAAGGTTAGTAACCTTAGGATACTTGAATGCAAGATTAAATTTTTGGCACAAGACGCACCTAGAAATTACTTTTTTGACAGCTTGTCTCGCTCTGGGTATCCAAAATCCTGAAAGGCGGATTTTGTTTAAGGTTGACTGAATTCACAGATGTTTACATCTTTTGTGATATTCCACAATCATAAGTTCAGTCAAATTATGATCCTTAGCCAATAAGACAAGATTGATAACTTCATAATCATAAGTAGTGATTTTCCCTATTCTAGCTTTTGTCCTAATCATCCCACTTTCATCTACGAATAAGTTTAAGTTTTTTAATAATTCCGGTACTTCTTTACCTTGCGGAGATTGAAGGTAAGCAAGTTCTGTGGGAAAACTTTGTTGTTGCATTATCTTAAGTAAATAAATTTTAGCACAACTATTAGGATCCAGATCCACATGTTTTAGTTTATTTCGGATTTTAAATATATTGGTAGTAACATTAATCAACCTATTAACATCCGAGTATTTATCAAAGGGTATCACTGGTTGAGGTTCAACGTTAGCTACAGTGTAATTTAACAAAGTAGACTGTACAATGGATTTATTTTTGAGCTTAGGCAATGAAGTTCACTTGATGGCCATTCTATGGGATTTTCACTGAGCCATTCAGGTCCCAAGGTCCAACGTCTTAGACTCTGTTGAAATTTTTCAAAGGTTACTTCCCTTGTGAGCAAGTCGGCAGGGTTTTGGTCAGTAGGAACATATTTAAATTTTACAGATGTATTTTTTTTCAGTTCCTCAATCATTTGTTTTATTTTTTTTAGTCTATTTCTTACAAACTGATTTTTGGTTTTTATGTTGTCAGACAAAAGCCATGACTACACAACCTGTGCATCCATTGATATGACTACATCTCTGATCTTAATTCGGGAGTAAGCTTTCAACAGAGGCAGTAAACACTTGATTGCCAAAAACACAGCCAACAATTCAAGCGTAGGTAAGCTTTTAGGCTTCATAGGAGCCACCTTAGCTTTAGAAAATAACAGGTGAGACTCGCTATTTTTCACGCTATAAACTGCAAAACCATAAGCCCCTTTAGAGGCATCGCAAAGTATATAAAAATCGACGAGGCCGTCTTCACTAATTACAAATCTAGGAAACTGCAATGAATCCAGCTTCGCAAGATCACGCGATAAGGCAGACCATAAATTCTGAAATTCTTTTGATACAATATCATCCCAGTCTAATTTTTGAGACCATAAATCCCTCAAGAGCATTTTGCCCCTGATAGTAACAGGTAAACATAGAGATAGTGGGTCGAAAATCCTTTCAGTTTGGGCCAATGTGCCTCTTTTAGTATGTGGGATTCGAAAGGTTTTTATGGTAGTCAGTGGCTAAGGGCAAGGCTGTGTTGCCGTAAGATATCTGACTCCATATTTTGGTTATTTTGCTTTACCCCACGTTGACTTGGCCGGTGCAATGCCTTGCCCAAAGAAGGTCCAAAAGAAATATAAAAAGGGAAAGATAGGAACAGATAAGAGACAAAAACTTTTCTTTCAGACTTTCCTTTATTTACCTGGTGAATGGACTAACCAACGCTACGTCTAAAGACATAGCGTGGTGCCCAAAACACCAGATAGTAAAAACGGTGTTGTCGGTTCGACGTCACTACCCGAAAAGAGGTCGGTTCACAGAAAACCTGAGTATTTATCTCTCTTTACCGGCTCCAAATTCGCCACGCCAAAATCCTTCTAATTTTGGCGCGACCGCTTCTCATTGGCTACTTTACATTTTATTATTTTTCTTTTTTTCTGATTTTAACCGGATGGATGCGTGGAGCCTTATGCGTGGCGACGCATTTATACATTTTGTATCAGGCAGCCGACGAGTCAATATCCGGTTGGGAGTTTTTTGGTAATTCCTAAATCGCCACAATACATCGCCACCCGAAAAGCGGAGCTTGGAGGATTCTTAGAAAAAATGAATATTTGTAAGGGTGTTACGGTTCCCTTTAAAATTTTTTTAAATTAAAATTTTTTTTTGGGGGGGGGGGTGTCCAGCCAACCCGCTTTTTTTGCAAAAAGATTGTATTGATTTTTAATTGTCCTATTTTCTAGGAGGATTATTTATCAAATTCTTGTATCTTATTTGCAAATGTTCAATAATTTTGGTAATTTGTTTAGGGTGGCTGGAAAACTAGGACTCGTTGGATATGACAGGTTTTTTTTTCATTTTTTTTCTTATGTGCATTAATTCCGGTAATACATAGAGTTGTTGAATGTATTCGTCTGATTTGAGAGGATTATTCTTCATTAACTCTTTTGCTTTTTCTTTGGAACTTTTTTTTTTAATATCCGGGAGTAATTTTTATTTATTTTTTAATTTTTTTATCCGTGAGTTTTTTTGTTCTTTTTTTGTTTTGTTTTTTTGTTTTTGTGTGTGTGTTCGCTCGCTTGTTTAGACGTGAATTTTGTAATGAACCCGATAAAGAGTTACCCTGATCCTTTTCCTGAAATTTTTGTCGAAAGTCAAGTAGAAAGGAATTTAGAGAAAATGTTTGATGTAGATTCTCTGGGTATATCTTCGGGAGATGAGGCTATTTGTGATTATGATCAACATAACATTATGGAATTTGAAAAATCCATTGAATTCAGAGATAATGCTTATCACGTTAAACTTCCCTGGCATGAGGACAAAATAAAGTCTGTGCCTTCCAATCACTGGGCACCTAGTTAGCGACTCCGTAAATAATTTCAATAGTATAGTTCCAGCTTTCCAATTTCAAATGTGATATTAGTTGTAAATTTAATAATGTTGACTTTACTTCTTTCGACTCCAAATGCATTACAGTTTTGGAATTGTGCTAGAAAGTTTTAAAATTCAAACTTCGAGGATATCACCCCGCTAAATTTGACACATCAATAACGTTTGTTCCTTTGATAGATTACATCTGCTGTTACTGGAGGGTGCATTTTTGTTTGTGAAAAGGGTTTTATTCAGATCTGATAATCTTTGTGTAATTGCTTGACGAAACTTAATGCTTCTGTAATATATGTACTTGAGTTATGTTATTTTAGATAATAAATGAGAAGTACAAATATTAACTTTAAAAGAGGAATTTTATTCTTCGTATACAACGCCACGTGTTGGCTAGAAAATGTCCGGCGGTCAACACACGTGTTTTGTATCTGGAATCTCTTCAGCAACTGGCTTCCTCTTCTCCTGCTCTTGGGTCGTTTCCGGCAACTGCTACTATCTCCGCTGATTGGGCAGAGGGAGAGCGAGAGCGAGAGAGAAAAGAGTGAGAGGCGATGGATTCTGGGATAGCATTCCTTGGCCGAGGTGGAAGTAAGGACCAAGATTTCTGTTGAGGTGGTATTGACTGCCCCATTTACTGACCTTAGTAAGGGAGGTAATACTACACTTCCATACTTCTGTTGGTCAAAACTACATTGTTCAGTATTTAGTGAGACCTTTATAAAAATTTCCCTTATTTTCTAATTAATTTGTTCAATCCTTGAAAAATGTTCTATTATTAATTCCTTTTGTCCATTTAAATCATCGTCCTCCGCCAACATTTTGATCTCCGTTATAATATCCTTTGCGATTCTGGACTTAGATTCATTAAGGGGTTTTACCCCTTTTAAATTTTCATATTTGACTGCCATGTTGAATATATATATATATATATATGGGAGTAATTCCATCAGGACAAGAAAACTATTCAAGAGTGAACATTGAAATTTTCCTGGTAAAGAGCTCAATGTAACAGACAATACAGAGCAATAATTTCATTAAGAAAAAAACAACAAACCGGTCACATTAGGATTATAAATTTATTTCCATCCTGTTATGCGTTTTTGAAAAATCCAAAACACAAAAAAAAAATTAACAGGACTTCTTCAGACCTTATGGATAAAATAAATCAGAATAGACACAGGAAAGAAGGGTGGGAGGGGACAGAAGAAGGGTGAAGAGTTATCTCCTCATTTAGCCCACTTCCGTTTTTTTTATTTTATTGTCAGTTAGAATTATATAAATTAATTTAAAAAAAAATTTTCCAAAATTTTAATTATTTTTCAACTTAAAACTACAGATTTAATACTAAATTAGAAAAATAACTTTATTCAATAACTTTACGTAACGATACAGTAAAATTTACATTAAATTAATTTCAGGATTTAATTAAATTAAATTTAACTTTTTTTTAAATCAAATTTATTTAGAACCTATTAATCAGTTACACTTTTAATGATTAGTACGTATATATGATATGTTTTTTCGCATTTTCTATCTAACATTTTATTTTATTTATTCATTTACATTAATTCTCAATTTAATCCAATGTTTTTTAAAAATTATTTATGTTAATCATCTATAGTTTAAATTTAGCCCTATGTCTAAACCTAGCTATAAATTCACATCTCTTTAATAATTTTTCAGGCTCTGGATAAAACAAAATGTGCATTTTTTCTTCTAAACACAGATTGCATCTACTATCGAAAGATTTTGGAGTATTTGATCTTTTTAATATGGACCATTGAATCTCAGGGGTTAAACCGTTATTTTTCCAATATATATATATATATATATATATATATATATATATATATATTACTAATCTAATATCTACGAAACTTAATGCTTCTGTAATATCTACGAAACTTAATGTAGATCCTATAATGAAATGGGAAGTAATAAAGAAATGCCGCAAATATAGGGCAGCTGTAATCTTTGTATGGAGGAAAAATTGGTAATAGCAAATTGTAAAAGCAAGAATATTTTATTTCCTGTTGATTTACAGGAAGGCACAAGGCCTTTAGTTTTGGGGGGAAGGGGAAGGGTGCGGTCTTGCATTAGCTATGTTTTTACTAAGGGGACCTAGCTAGCCACATTCGCCGACCCATTCAACAATGCAATATATAGTCATTCATCCGTCACCATGCGCGCTGCTACCACCAAAATACCACATTTGCTCTATGAAGAAAGACCTACTTAAAACCCCGGAAGTGATACATGATTTTATTTACAAATGAATTCATATGATGGGGATGGGAGCAAAACCCCGAAATATATACAAAAACAAAGAAACAAAGGAAAAATCCCCCGTTTGGTTGCTCTCCCATCCCCCCGTTTATAAAATTGGAGGCCGACTGTTTTCCGGGGGGAAAGAACCGGAAACAAGTCGGACCTGCCCTAGGTGGGGCTGGGATCCTAATCTATAAGGGAGAAAAGAAATAAGGGGTCGGGCGCGGTATGGGTCGATACAAGCCGGTAATATGATTTTTATACATGTGAATGTTCAAGATCTTCAGTGAAAGCGGACTTGGATACGGCTTGAGGTAGAAAAGTAATGGGGATGGGGAAGATCTTGAAAACTAATGACTAGATGACGGGGCCAATGACTGACAACATACTGCTAACTAGGTTACAAGGGAAAAGCATTGCCTACTTACCGGGGGTGGGGTCCCGAAGGACCCGCACCGTAGACGCCATGGGCGGGCAGAGGAGGGAAGGATGACTCCAACGTTGCCCCCTTTCGCACGACCAGGCTCGCTGCATTCACCCACCTTCTGTTGAATGTTATGCGATCCAAGCGTTTTCTATCGCATCTGATTTTGACCCTCAGCTGATGCCGAAAATACAAAACCAGATCGCGATGAGAAAAGTTTGCATCGTCATACAATCCCTTCTTTCGCGTAATCCAAATCACCATTCGAGCTACAGCCAGGATCGCGAGAAACACCACACGCTTCTCACCCTGAAACGGAGGAAGAACGTTGTCCACGACGTAACTAACGTCGAGCAGCACGAGCTGCTTGGGTTCGATGCGAGCCGTCCACTGCCCGACGTGATCCCAAAACGGGCGAACTCGCTCGCAATAGTAGAAGGCGTGCTCAGCCGTTTCTTCTAATCCATTGCCGCAGCGAGGACAATCAGGCATGTCTGCTAGGCCCGCTCTGTAGTTCAAGCCGCGAAGGGGTAACGCATTCCGTACAAGTCGCCAGGTGAGCGAGAACTCGGAGTTGTTCAAGAAGCTCGATCCTGGCGCCCAATTCCAGTGAGAGCGGATCTCCACCGCCGTCCAGCCTCGCGCTCGCTAAGAGGATCAGAAGCGGAACCCACCACTAACTCCCGATATAGCTCTTTCCGAGGCCGTGAAAGGTCACTGGACCCAAGAAGGTTACGAAGGGCCTTTCGGCACTCGCGGACAAACAGTGCTTCGCCCAAAGGCTTACGTCGACCTTCTGCCTTTGGGTCTGAATTGAGGCGAGGAAAAGTCCGACTCGCCTTTCGTCTCCACACTGAGTCCCCCGTCAAGGACCGGCCGAGGTATGCAAGTCTTTCAGCAAGCCAGTAGCTCTCCAGATCAGGCATACCCAGACCCCCGTTGCGTGTACATTGGGTACAGACCTGCCTACGGACCATCGGCCTTGCACCTCCCCAGAGCAATCTGGAGAGGGATTGTTGCAGTGCCAACCGACGTGCCTTAGGCAGAGGAAGTATAGCCAATCGGTAAAGGATCAGAGGGAAGACGTACGTGGCGCACGCCTCCGCCCTGCCCTTTAAGGACAACCTCCTTGAAAGCCAGATTCCCACCTGAGCATTCACCTTAGCTTGTACTTCCAATCAATTTCGCTCCAGTTGGAGGTCGGGCCCGAACCACACCCCGAGGATGCGGATGGGTCCGTCACTCCAGCGGAAGGGCCCTGGAAGAGTATTGCTACCCCTCCAAGCACAAAGCCGCAAACCTTCGCTTTTGTCAAAATTGACCTTGGCTCCTGCGATCCGCTCGTACTCGACAACCGCCTCTTTCACAGCCTTTATATCCAGACGGCAGGACACAAAGACTGTGATGTCATCAGCGAACGCGGAAACCCTTGCAGCAAGGCTGCTGACAAAAGGTATACCGCGCAGGGACGGACTTGTCCTCTCATCCCTAAGCCTGCGCAGGAGGGGCTCCAACGCGAGGACATAGAGAAGAGGAGACAGGGGGCAGCCCTGCCGGACCGAACGCTCGATCGCGAATACCCTCGAACGCCTTCCGTTCACCTGCACCACTGCCTGAGGGTTGGGGTACATCATGCTAATCCATCTGCGGAACTCCGGCTGGAATTCGGCAGTCTCCAAAACAGACGCCAAGAACCGATGGTCAACCCTATCGAAGGCCTTGGACTGATCTAAACTGCTTCTGTGTCGTCTTCTATCCCCTCTAGGACCTCGCGAATCAAGTGCAGATTGTCCTGGATCGATCTTCCCTTCACAGCAAAGGTCTGTTCAGGGCCGATCAGATCACTGATGACACGCTGTAAACGATTCGCCAAGACCCGGGCCAAAATCTTTAACTCTGTGTTAAGCAGAGTTATGGGCCTGTAGTCATCTAAACCCTCCCAAACATGCCTGCCACCTTTCTTCAGCAATGTGATCACGCCCTTGGTAACGCAACCAGGGATGGCTCCCTGGGCGAACCAATGGTTGAACACATCCGTCAGAATAGGGACAAACATGTGCGACATCCTCAAGTACACTTCGTACGGCAAACCATCTAGTCCCGGCGACTTGTTGAGGCCGACCTGCTTCAACGCATCACGGACTTCGCATTCAGTAACCACACCCTCGCAGCTAGCCGCTTCAGCCACCCGAAGGCGGGGGAAGTCGGCAAGAATGCAGCAGTCGCCCGTCCGCGGTCTTGACAGACGTGATGTACCGATCGGGGAACCTTCGCACTTCTTCTTCACGCGCAGTCGCGTTCGATTTCACAGCTTCTTAGAGAACTCTAACCTAGATCTAACTACGTATCCCTTGTAGCGCTCGCTATTCTCACGGTCAAGGTCCCTCCTAGCTAGTTCTACACCTAGGGAGTCCCCCCCAGCCACCGCCCGGGAAAGTCTATCGTCTATAGACTTCGCCTCCTTGGCCTTATCTAGCTTGAGCTGTTGACCGTATTTGGTGGCGAAGTCTCTAATCCTATATTTGAGAGAAACCCACCACCTATTCCCGGTAACCGCCCCCACTAACGCCCGCTGAATTAGGGATTCCAGCCGGTCCCGGAAGTCCCGTATCTCCAGTAAGGAGGTATTGAACTTCCAGTAGCCGGCTAGACTAGGTCTATTAACTAACCGCAGACTGACTCTAATGAGTTTATGGTCAGTCCACGCTATCAAGTGGAACGTGGGACAACTAACAAAATCAATGTCAGCTCGTCTAACTAACACTCTGTTCAAGTAGGAACCTACTTTGGCAGAGGGCGACCTTTCTAGCCACGTCCACATCTCCCGCCCTGGGTGATCAAGACGAAACCTGTCGACAAGACCGTGACGAAGCCGACAAGGCTGCTCTCACACCTTCCCGCACTACTAGCTCCCCGACCGACCTTATCTATCTTGGGATCAAGGATCGCATTCCAATCACCCATTAAGACTAGCCGCTTCTTATCGTCCAGGAACGACGCCAACCGACGAAAAAAGGAAACCCTCTCCGCAGCGATATTGGGCGCATAAACCGCAACCAGACGAAACTTGAAACTTTTCACGGCAACATCGGCCACAACCAGCCGGCCCCCGTCACCTGCAAAAACAACGTCAACATCAGCATCAAGGCTGCGTCCAACTAGCAAGGAGACCCCAGCGCTAAAGTTGCTGCCGTATGCTGAGAAAACGTTAAAATCGTTTTCCAGCACCCGACAGTCAGCCTCGCAAGTGAAGTGGGTCTCCTGCACTGCAGCAACATCTACGCAGAGCTTCTTGAGTTCACCAAGCAAGCGCGCACACTTGCTTGAATCCCTCAGTCCCCTCACATTCAAACTGGCAACGTTTAAAGCCATCAATCCGACTTACCTTACTCATTGTCGACTACGGGCCGGAAATCCTTGGGCGTGAGGATGCCGACAGCCTGACGCAGGGAACCGGTACCGAGTTCAGTCGTCACTCGGTTGTCCCTGGTGATTCCGCCGACATCTATTGGGAACTTCAGCTTTAGGGCTCTATAAAGAGACTGGTGAACCAAAATAGGGACCCTACCCGAACAATACGTTATGCATTTTTTTAGGGAGGAGTGCTCCAACTCCGCCAGCTTTATGCCCGTATCAGTCTGACAGACTGTACTCAAGAACTTCCATACGCCCTTGGTACGGTCGCCAGCTGACCCGACAAAAGTAGTCACCATGGCTGCACTCCTGAAATTCGCGGGATTTGAAACTTTTAAATCAGTGATTTTTTCTAAGCTGGCCAACGGCTTTAGTGCCTTCTGGAGCTGGAGGTCCCCAACTGCCTCCAGCTCCGCAGAGCACAAAGCCGCTGCCCGCTGTATCTGTCCGATTGATAAATTTTCATCTTTTTAGGTAGATTTCTTTTTCTCAGCACGGGGGCTGGTTTTTCTTTTGGGGAAATAATGGCCGGGAATAGCTCTTGCGAAGAGAAGTCTGTAGGGCTGAGTGAGGGAAGGGATGGGGTTCGGGCTAGGCCCGAGGGTTGTGCCCTTTCGGCAGACTGAGATCTGGGGAGGGGGATTTTGTAGGGGCGGTGATGTTTTTTAAAGTAAAGTTCTTGTTGAGGTGAAAGGGGGGCCATTTGTTGGGGAGGAGATGGTAATGTTATTTTTGGAGGTGGAAATATTGTTGAAGGTAATGGAGGTAGTGGTGAAGGTATTAGTGGCGATGGTTGAGAGGAGGGGCCTGCCTCAGGATGAGTTTTTTCTGGGCATATTTTCTTGGCTGCCCCCTCCCCACTGTCCCTTCTCCTCTTCAGATTTGTGGATGTTTCCATTTCTTCGTACGTTTTTGTTTTCTTTTTCGTCTTTTTCGGTGATGGAGCTGTTGGTGTCTTGGGGGTTGCTGGTTTTCTTTGAGTTGTTTGTTTTTTTGCTGCTGCTGCTGCCGGTTGTTCTGTTGTTGTTGTTGCTGCTGTTTCTGTTGTTGTTATTACTGCTGCTTCTGCTGGTGTTTCTGTTGTTGTTGTAACTGCTGCTGCCGCTGCCAGAGGTTCTGTTGTTGTTACTGTTGCTGCTGCTTGTGTTTGGGCCTTGGTTTGTTTTTGAGGAGGGGATGTATTTGGACTTTTTTCACCCCCTTGTTTAGGGGATCCCCTCCTCTTTATGGTCACTTCAGTCCAGCCCTCCTGGTTGTTTTGGGGCTGGACCTGACCCGGGCCCTTGGCCTCCGCTTCTTTGGTGATGGTGGAGGCCGCCGCGTCTTTTGTTGTTGTCGACGCCTTTTCCTTATTTTCAGGTCGCTGGGGGCAAAACTTTGCGATATGTCCAATCTGTTTGCACCCCCAGCACCTGGGGCGTCTTCCCTCCACCATCACCATCATCTGCCGATCCCCGCAAATCAGCGTTTCAGGGATGGCTTTGAAGCCATCCCTTGTCAGGCACAGCCGGAAGGCATAATCACCGTAGGCTGTCCCGGCCGGAGACCTGAGGAGGTTAAATTCCTCGACGTGTCCATAGGCGCTTAGGTACGCCGCGAGGACCTCCCCAGTGATAATGGCCGGGACATTACACACCGTGACGCGGAGCCTATGGGTGCCTTTGTACTCCGGCTGTAGCCTGAAGTGCTTTGTTGTAATATCCGACTCAGCCGTCTTGGCCGCTTGCTTCTCCGTAGGAAGGAGGACATCCCATGTCGCAAAACTTTTTCGGCAAAAGTATTGGCATGGGATGCCTGCCTTCCTTATCAGCTCCTCAAATACTTCCTTTGTGAGCCCCACCAGCCTTTTGGTCTTAAGGTCGGAAACGACCAGAGAGAGGACTCTTGGGGCAATTTTTTTCTGCAATTTCCGGGATGGGCAGGATTTCGTTTCGTTTAAAATATTTGGCGAATCTGCCCACCCGGTCTGCCTCGTATTCTTCCGGTCCTCTCTGCTGGCCTTTCCAGGCTGTGGGGCTTTTTTGGGCCGGCTGAATCGGGCTGTCCTGGGATGTTCCAGCTTCTGTTGTTTCTCCGGGGATCGGCAGCGAAGGCCAATTTGCTCCAATAGGGCTTGGAGTGGTCTGAGTAGGGGTTGTCGTTTCCCCCTCCATGGCTGATGTAGAATTAGCAGCCAGGAGGGTAGAAGAATTAACCTCCACCTACTGTAAGTATGGAGGGGGGGTTCTACTGTTTTAACAGAAGAAGAAAAAGACGCACAAAAACACTAAAAAATGCCACAAAAAACACGTAGAACCCCTGAAAGAAAGATAAATAAAAAACGACAAGCAAATAAAAATTAACAAAGTCCGACGACAAAAATACAAGTCGGATAACAAGTAATAAAAACAGGTGACAAAAAACAATAGACAGACCAGTGTCAAAAATAACGAATTCTCGGTAAGACTTTTTTTTTTTTTTTTTTTTAAATAAAAAATTCAAACAGAAAAAAAAAAGAACAAAGTCTTACCGAGATAACCAATTTCTCAAAATCCAAATGACAGGCTTTGCAAAGAAAAACTCGACTTTAAGTCACCGTGAAGGAGCAAGATGTAAAAGCAAGAATCTGCTAAACAAAAGATCGGAGGTGTTAAATAGTTGTAAACACAAAAGGGCGTGGTTACTATATAATTAGGAATAGGTTATACAGTTGTTGTTTTTTAACTCTATTTTATTTGAAGGTTTTTTTTGGGTTTTTTTTTTGTTATGCAAATTCTAGGATAGGTGGGGGGTTTTGGTGAATAAAGCAAAGCAATTTCTCCTAAGAATTTAGTCGAGCGGAAACTTCCTGATGAGGTTAACGTTGTTCTCCGAAAGCCAACTCCCGCCGTTATTACGTGTGTTATAACCTGGAATACGTGTATTACTTGTTAGAACTTAGTAATCTCGGTAAGACTTGTTTTTCGTCAGACTTTATTTTTTTGCAAGCTTACCCGAGTAGTGACTTGTGACACTTTTTAGAAAAAGAATTTCAGAAGTAGTTACTTGTGACAATTTTTAGTTTAACTTTGACACTTGTTTTAATTTTCCGGCGTTTATTTTTCTTGTGGTCGGACTAGATTTATTTTGAGTTTTTCTTTTTTAATTTAGCGGGGGTATCTACTAGTTCAAATCTTTTTTTACGGCGGGTTGCCTAATTTTATAATTTTCACTTTTTTGTTGAACAGTAGAACCCCCCTCCTCCACACTTGCAACAGGTGGGGGCTTTAGTTTTACCCTCCTGGCTGCAAACTATACCGCAGTCATGGAGGGTTCTACCTCCCCAAAAAATGACATTGACAAAACCAAACAAGATTCTTCACAAGAGAGTTTGATAGGCGCGAATTGGCCATCGCTGCCGGTCCCCGCTGATTCGCAAAGAACAATACCTGACGCAACACAAGATACTCCTATACAGCCAGCCCAAAAGAGCCCCACACCTTGGAAGGGCCAGCAGAGGGGACCTGCCGACTACGAAAGGGATAGGGTGGAGAAGTACGCAAAGTACTTCAAAGGCAACGAGATTCTGCCCATCCCTGAGTTGGAACAAAAATTAACACCCAGGATCCTCTCGCTGGTCGTTTCGGATCTCAAAACCAAAAGGTTGGTGGGGCTGAAGAAGGAGACATTTGAGGAGTTATTGAGGAAGGCGGGCATCCCATGCCAGTACTTCTGTCGCAAGAGTTTTGCGACGTGGGATGTCCTCCTTCCTACGGAAGACCAGGCTGCGAAGCTGGCAGCCAACAACATTACGACCAGGTGCTTCAGGCTACAGCCGGAATATAGGGGCACCCGTAGGCTCAACGTCACCATCTGCAACGTCCCGGCCTCCTTTACTGGGGAGGTGTTTGCGGCCTACTTAAGCTCTTACGGCCAGGTGGAGGAGTATAAACTCCTCAGATCCCCGGCCGGGACAGCCTACGGGGATTATGCCTTCCGGATGTGCCTGACGAGGGATGGCTTCAAAGCCATCCCCGAGATTCTAATCAGCGGGGACAGACAGATGATAGTGATGGTGGAGGGGCGGAGACCGAGGTGTTGGTCATGCAAAAAAATTGGCCACATCTCGAAGTTCTGCCCCGAGAAACTTGAGAATGCTGCAGCAGCAGCGACAGCAACAACAACAACAACAGTTTCAACAGCCACCACCACCACCACCACCAGCAGTAAAACAGCCGAGGCTCAGGACCCGAGTCAGGGCCAGCCCAAAACAAATGACAAAGAGGGCTGGTCCGAGGTGACGCGGAAGAGGAGGGGTACCCCCAAACAAGGGGAAAAAGGTTTAATGGTATCCCCACCTCAAAACCAAACCAAAACGCCGGAACCAGCAGCAGTAACAACACAAGGAAAAGCAACATCGTCAACAACAAAGAAAGGGCCACAGACCCCAACAACAAAGACAACAGCAACAACACCAGGATCACCCACATCGGCAAAAAAGAAAAAGGGGGGAAAAAACAAGGAAGACCATGAAAGCATGGAGACATCGACAAATCTGAAAAGAAGGCGAGACAGCGGGGAGGGGGCTGCCAAAAAAAATGTGTGCAGGACCTTCCAGCACCGAAGACCCATTAGAAGGGCCTTCAAATGCATACCCCCAAAAGCAGCCTCTTCCCCAACAAGTTCCAATACAAACACCACTCATGGCTCCTCTTCCGCCACCACCTCCCCTACCACTTCCGTCAATGTTCCCTCCTCAACATTGCATTCCTCGGAATGCCCCCCCTCAGTCGCCACAACCCCCACAATATATACAACCCCCACAATCACCACAACCTCCCCTACCAACTGAAACACCCCCATTTCATCCCCAGGTCCGTAGACATCAGATTGTGCATACAAGGAGAGCACAATCGCTCGAAAGACCATCCCCACAAAAAATAGTCAGGTCGCTATCACTACCATCCCTGAGTCCGATCTCTTCCCCGGAACTCTTTCCGGAACAGACTCCCATTACAACAAACCCCCAGACCACATCATCCCAACATAAAAACGAGGCGGCAAACAGTGCCGATACAGAAAAAAATCAGCAACTCAAAGCTAAACATTTATGCACCGTTGGTGCAGAAGCAGTAACGGACCATCAACTTAAGAAGATGTTAAAACCGTTACTGCAACTGGAAAAGATTGGAAAAAAGAAAGTGAACAATCCATGTAATTTTAAGGGTGCAGCCATGGTGACCACTTTCATCCGTTCGGCTGGTGACCGTACCAAGGGCGTATGGAAGTTCTTGGATACGGTCCGCCAGACCGACACGGGTGTAAAGTTGGCGGAACTGGAGCACCCTTCCTTGAAAAGATGTTTGCCTTTTTGCTCAGGGAGGGTCCCTATTTTAGTTCACCCCTCCTTCTATAGAGCGCTAAAAGTACGGTTCCCGCTGGATGTCGGCGGAGTGTCTAGGGATGGCCGAGTAAACACTGAGCTCGGCACGGGCTCTCTGAGACAGGCTGTTGGCATCCTCACCCCTGGGGATTTCCGGCCCATAGTCGACACTGACTAAGGTAAGTGTGATTGATGTCTTTAAACATTGCCAGTTTGAATGTGAGGGGACTGAGGGATTCAAGCAAGTGTGCGCGCTTGCTTGGTGAACTCAGGAACCTCTGCGTAGATGTTGCTGCAGTGCAGGAGACCCACTTCACTTGCGATGCCGACTGTCGGGTGCTGGAAAACGACTTTAACGTTTTCTCAGCATACGGCAGCCGCATCAGCGCTGGGGTCTCTTTGCTAGTTGGACGCAGCCTTGATGCTGATGTTGACGTTGTTTTTGCAGGTGACGGGGGCCGGCTGGTTGTGGCCGATGTTGCCGTGAAAAGTTTCAAGTTTCGTCTGGTTGCGGTTTATGCGCCCAATATCGCTGCGGAGAGGGTTTCCTTTTTTCGTCGGTTGGCGTCGTTCCTGGACGATAAGAAGCGGCTAGTCTTAATGGGTGATTGGAATGCGATCCTTGATCCCAAGATAGATAAGGTCGGTCGGGGAGCTAGTAGTGCGGGAAGGTGTGAGAGCAGCCTTGTCGGCTTCGTGACTCGTCACGATCTCGTCGACAGGTTTCGTCTTGATCACCCAGGGCGGGAGATGTGGACGTGGCTAGATAGCTCGCCCTCTGCCAAAGTAGGTTCCTACTTGGACAGAGTGTTAGTGAGAAGAGCTGACATTGATTTTGTTAGTTGTCCCACGTTCCATTTGATAGCGTGGACTGACCATAAACTCATTAGAGTCAGTCTGCGGTTAGTTAATAGACCTAGTCTAGCCGGCTACTGGAAGTTCAATACCTCCTTACTGGAGATACGGGACTTCCGGGACCGGCTGGAATCCCTAATTCAGCGGGCGTTAGTGGGGGCGGTTACCGGGAATAGGTGGTGGGCTTCTCTTAAGCATAGAATTAGAGATTTCGCCACCAAGTACGGTCGACAGCTCAACTTAGATAGGACCGCGGAGGCGAAATCTATAGATGATAGACTTTCCCGGGCGGTGGCTGGGGGGGACTCCCTAGGTGTAGAGCTAGCTAGGAGGGACCTTGAGCGTGAGAGTAGCGAGCGCTACAAGGGATCAGTAGTTAGATCTAGGCTAAAAAGAGTTCTCAACGAAGCTGTGAAATCGAACGCGACTGCGCGTGAAGAAGAAGTGCGAAGGTTCCCCGATCGGTACATCGCATCTGTGAAGACCCCGGACGGGCGTCTGCTGCGATCAGGTCGTGAGATACGTGACGCCTTTCGGGCGCACTTTCGGGATCGCTTTGCCCGCTGCACTGATCTCCCGCTCCGGGAGTTTCGTAGCTATCTGGCCGACTTCCCCCGTCTTGGGGCGGCTGAAGCGGCTGGCTGCGAGGGTGTGGTTACTGAATGCGAAGTCCGTGATGCGTTGAAGCAGGTCGGCCTCAACAAGTCGCCGGGACTAGATGGTTTGCCGTACGAAGTGTACTTGAGGATGTCGCACATGTTTGTGCCTATTCTGACGGATATGTTCAACCATTGGTTCGCCCAGGGAGCCATCCCTGGTAGCGTTACCAAGGGCGTGATCACATTGCTGAAGAAAGGTGGCAGGCATGTTTGGGAGGGTTTAGACGATTACAGGCCCATAACTCTGCTTAACACAGAGTTAAAGATTTTGGCCCGGGTCTTAGCGAATCGTTTACAGCTTGTCATTAGTGATCTGATCGGCCCCGAACAGACTTTTGCTGTGAAGGGAAGATCGATCCAGGACAACCTGCACTTGATTCGCGAGGTCCTAGAGGGGATAAAAGACGACACCGAATCCGCGCTGATCAGTTTGGATCAGTCCAAGGCCTTCGATAGGGTAGACCATCGGTTCTTGGCGTCTGTTTTGGAGACTGCCGGATTCCAACCGGAGTTCCGCAGATGGATTAGCATGATGTACCACAACCCTCAGGCAGTGGTGCAGGTGAACGGAAGGCGTTCGGGGGTGATCGCGATCGAGCGATCGGTCCGGCAGGGCTGCCCCCTGTCTCCTCTTCTCTATGTCCTCGCGTTGGAGCCCCTCCTGCGCAGGCTTAGGGATGAGGGGACAAGTCCGGCACTGCGCGGTATCCCATTCGTTGGCCGCCTTGCGGCTAGGGTTTCCGCGTTCGCTGATGACGTCACAGTTTTCGTATCCCGCCTTCAGGATATAGAGGCTGTGAAAGAGGCGGTTGTCGAGTATGAGCGGATTGCAGGGGCCAAGGTCAATTTTGACAAAAGCGAAGGTTTGCGGCTTGGTGCTTGGAGGGGTAGCAATACTCTTCCAGGGCCCTTCCGCTGGAGTGACGGACCCATCCGCATCCTCGGGGTGTGGTTTGGGCCCGACCTCCAACTGGAGCGAAATTGGTCGGAAGTACATGCTAAGGTGAATGCTCAGGTGGGAATCTGGCTTTCAAGGAGGTTGTCCTTAAAGGGCAGGGCGGAGGCGTGCGCCGCGTACGTCTTCCCCTTGATCCTTTACCGATTAGCTGTACTCCCTCTGCCTAAGGCACATCGGTTGGCACTGCAACGATCCCTCTCCAGACTTCTCTGGGGAGGTGCAAGGCCGATGGTCCGTAGACAGGTCTGTATCCAACGTATACGCAACGGGGGTCTGGGTATGCCTGATCTGGAGAGCCACTGGCTTGCTGAAAGACTTGCATATCTGGGCCGTGTCTTGACGGGGGACTCAGTGTGGAGACGAAAGGCGAGTCGGACTTTTCCTCGCCTCAAGTCAGACCCAAAGGCTGAAGGTCGACGTAAGCCTTTGGGCGAAGCACTGTTTGTCCGCGAGTGCCGAAAGGCCCTTCGTAACCTTCTTGGGTCCAGTGACCTTTCATGGCCTCGGAAGGAGCTGTATCGGGAATTAGTGGTGGGTTCCGCTTCTGATCCTCTCAGCGTGCGGCACGGCTGGACGGCGGAGGAGATCCGCTCTCACTGGAATTGGGCGCCAGGATCGAGCTTCTTGAACAACTCCGAGTTCTCGCTCACCTGGCGACTTGTTCGGAATGCGTTATCCCTTCGCGGCTTGAACTTCAAGGCGGGCCTGGCAGACATGCCTGATTGCCCTCGCTGCAGCAGTGGCTTAGAAGAAACGGCTGAGCACGCCTTCTACTACTGCGAGCGAGTCCGCCCGTTTTGGGATCACGTCGGGGAGTGGACGGCTCGCATCGAACCCAAACAGCTTGTGCTGCTCGACGTTGGTTACGTCGTAGACAACGTTCTTCCTCCGTATCACGGTGAGAAGCGTGTGGTGTTTCTCGCGATCCTAGCTGTAGCTAGAATGGTGATTTGGACGACGCGAAACAAGGGATTGTATGACGATGCAAACTTTTCTCATCGTGATCTGGTCTTGTATTTTCGGCATCAGCTGAGGGTCAAAATCAGATGCGATAGAAAATGCTTGGATCGCATAACATTCAGCAAAAGGTGGGTGACTGCAGCGAGCTTGGTCGTACGAAAGGGGGCAATGTTGGAGTCATCCTTCCCGCCTCTGCCTACCCATGGCGTCTATGGAACGGGTCCCTAGGGACCCCACCCTTGGTAAGTAGGATTTTGCTTTGTTTTGTTTTTTCCCCTTGCAACCTAGTTAGCAGTATGTTGTGAGTCATTGTCCCCGTCATTTAGTCGCTAGCACTCAAGATCTTCCCCAACCCCATTATTTTTGTACCTCAACCTGTATCCCAGTCCGCTTTTTGAAGATCTTAAACATTCATATGTATAAAATCAAATCACCCGCTTCTATCGACCCATGCCGAGCCCGACCCTTTTAATTCTTTTATCCCTGTAGAGTAGGAACCCTGCCCCACCTAGGGTAGGTCCGGCTTGTTTCCGGTATTTTCGACCCGGAAAACAGTCGGCCTCCAATTTTATAGACGGGGGGATGGGAGGGAAACCAAACGGGGAATTTTTTCCTTGTTTTTCGTATATATATGTTTTTTCGGGGTTTTTTCTCCCATTCCCAGCATATCCATCAAAATCATACATTGTAAATAAAATCATGCATAAGTTTCGGGTTTTAAGTAGGAATTTTTCATAGAGCAAATGCGGTATTGTGGTGGCTGCTGCGTGTATGGCGATGGACGAGTGATTATATATTGTATTGTTGAATGGGTCGGCGAATGTGGCTAGCTAGGTTCCCCATAGAAAATACAGTTATAGCATGACCGCTCCCTTCCCCTCCCCCAAAACCACAAGGCCTCGTGCCTTCTTTGTACTTACAAAGAAATAAAGTTAACGTTGTTCTCCGAAAGCCAACTCCCGCCGTTATTACGTGTGTTATAACCTGGAATACGTGTATTACTTGTTAGAACTTAGTAATCTCGGTAAGACTTGTTTTTCGTCAGACTTTATTTTTTTGCAAGCTTACCCGAGTAGTGACTTGTGACACTTTTTAGAAAGAGAATTTCAGAAGTAGTTACTTGTGACAATTTTTAGTTTAACTTTGACACTTGTTTTAATTTTCCGGCGTTTATTTTTCTTGTGGTCGGACTAGATTTATTTTGAGTTTTTCTTTTTTAATTTAGCGGGGGTATCTACTAGTTCTAATCTTTTTAGTAATTTTTACGGCGGGTTGCCTAATTTTATAATTTTCACTTTTTTGTTGAACAGTAGAACCCCCCTCCTCCACACTTGCAACAGGTGGGGGCTTTAGTTTTACCCTCCTGGCTGCAAACTATACCGCAGTCATGGAGGGTTCTACCTCCCCAAAAAATGACATTGACAAAACCAAACAAGATTCTTCACAAGAGAGTTTGATAGGCGCGAATTGGCCATCGCTGCCGGTCCCCGCTGATTCGCAAAGAACAATACCTGACGCAACACAAGATACTCCTATACAGCCAGCCCAAAAGAGCCCCACACCTTGGAAGGGCCAGCAGAGGGGACCTGCCGACTACGAAAGGGATAGGGTGGAGAAGTACGCAAAGTACTTCAAAGGCAACGAGATTCTGCCCATCCCTGAGTTGGAACAAAAATTAACACCCAGGATCCTCTCGCTGGTCGTTTCGGATCTCAAAACCAAAAGGTTGGTGGGGCTGAAGAAGGAGACATTTGAGGAGTTATTGAGGAAGGCGGGCATCCCATGCCAGTACTTCTGTCGCAAGAGTTTTGCGACGTGGGATGTCCTCCTTCCTACGGAAGACCAGGCTGCGAAGCTGGCAGCCAACAACATTACGACCAGGTGCTTCAGGCTACAGCCGGAATATAGGGGCACCCGTAGGCTCAACGTCACCATCTGCAACGTCCCGGCCTCCTTTACTGGGGAGGTGTTTGCGGCCTACTTAAGCTCTTACGGCCAGGTGGAGGAGTATAAACTCCTCAGATCCCCGGCCGGGACAGCCTACGGGGATTATGCCTTCCGGATGTGCCTGACGAGGGATGGCTTCAAAGCCATCCCCGAGATTCTAATCAGCGGGGACAGACAGATGATAGTGATGGTGGAGGGGCGGAGACCGAGGTGTTGGTCATGCAAAAAAATTGGCCACATCTCGAAGTTCTGCCCCGAGAAACTTGAGAATGCTGCAGCAGCAGCGACAGCAACAACAACAACAACAGTTTCAACAGCCACCACCACCACCACCACCAGCAGTAAAACAGCCGAGGCTCAGGACCCGAGTCAGGGCCAGCCCAAAACAAATGACAAAGAGGGCTGGTCCGAGGTGACGCGGAAGAGGAGGGGTACCCCCAAACAAGGGGAAAAAGGTTTAATGGTATCCCCACCTCAAAACCAAACCAAAACGCCGGAATCAGCAGCAGTAACAACACAAGGAAAAGCAACATCGTCAACAACAAAGAAAGGGCCACAGACCCCAACAACAAAGACAACAGCAACAACACCAGGATCACCCACATCGGCAAAAAAGAAAAAGGGGGGAAAAAACAAGGAAGACCATGAAAGCATGGAGACATCGACAAATCTGAAAAGAAGGCGAGACAGCGGGGAGGGGGCTGCCAAAAAAATGTGTGCAGGACCTTCCAGCACCGAAGACCCATTAGAAGGGCCTTCAAATGCATACCCCCAAAAGCAGCCTCTTCCCCAACAAGTTCCAATACAAACACCACTCATGGCTCCTCTTCCGCCACCACCTCCCCTACCACTTCCGTCAATGTTCCCTCCTCAACATTGCATTCCGAGGAATGCCCCCCCTCAGTCGCCACAACCCCCACAATATATACAACCCCCACAATCACCACAACCTCCCCCACCAACTGAAACACCCCCATTTCATCCCCAGGTCCGTAGACATCAGATTGTGCATACAAGGAGAGCACAATCGCTCGAAAGACCATCCCCACAAAAAATAGTCAGGTCGCTATCACTACCATCCCTGAGTCCGATCTCTTCCCCGGAACTCTTTCCGGAACAGACTCCCATTACAACAAACCCCCAGACCACATCATCCCAACATAAAAACGAGGCGGCAAACAGTGCCGATACAGAAAAAAATCAGCAACTCAAAGCTAAACATTTATGCACCGTTGGTGCAGAAGCAGTAACGGACCATCAACTTAAGAAGATGTTAAAACCGTTACTGCAACTGGAAAAGATTGGAAAAAAGAAAGTGAACAATCCATGTAATTTTAAGGGTGCAGCCATGGTGACCACTTTCATCCGTTCGGCTGGTGACCGTACCAAGGGCGTATGGAAGTTCTTGGATACGGTCCGCCAGACCGACACGGGTGTAAAGTTGGCGGAACTGGAGCACCCTTCCTTGAAAAGATGTTTGCCTTTTTGCTCAGGGAGGGTCCCTATTTTAGTTCACCCCTCCTTCTATAGAGCGCTAAAAGTACGGTTCCCGCTGGATGTCGGCGGAGTGTCTAGGGATGGCCGAGTAAACACTGAGCTCGGCACGGGCTCTCTGAGACAGGCCGTTGGCATCCTCACCCCTGGGGATTTCCGGCCCATAGTCGACACTGACTAAGGTAAGTGTGATTGATGTCTTTAAACATTGCCAGTTTGAATGTGAGGGGACTGAGGGATTCAAGCAAGTGTGCGCGCTTGCTTGGTGAACTCAGGAACCTCTGCGTAGATGTTGCTGCAGTGCAGGAGACCCACTTCACTTGCGATGCCGACTGTCGGGTGCTGGAAAACGACTTTAACGTTTTCTCAGCATACGGCAGCCGCATCAGCGCTGGGGTCTCTTTGCTAGTTGGACGCAGCCTTGATGCTGATGTTGACGTTGTTTTTGCAGGTGACGGGGGCCGGCTGGTTGTGGCCGATGTTGCCGTGAAAAGTTTCAAGTTTCGTCTGGTTGCGGTTTATGCGCCCAATATCGCTGCGGAGAGGGTTTCCTTTTTTCGTCGGTTGGCGTCGTTCCTGGACGATAAGAAGCGGCTAGTCTTAATGGGTGATTGGAATGCGATCCTTGATCCCAAGATAGATAAGGTCGGTCGGGGAGCTAGTAGTGCGGGAAGGTGTGAGAGCAGCCTTGTCGGCTTCGTGACTCGTCACGATCTCGTCGACAGGTTTCGTCTTGATCACCCAGGGCGGGAGATGTGGACGTGGCTAGATAGCTCGCCCTCTGCCAAAGTAGGTTCCTACTTGGACAGAGTGTTAGTGAGAAGAGCTGACATTGATTTTGTTAGTTGTCCCACGTTCCATTTGATAGCGTGGACTGACCATAAACTCATTAGAGTCAGTCTGCGGTTAGTTAATAGACCTAGTCTAGCCGGCTACTGGAAGTTCAATACCTCCTTACTGGAGATACGGGACTTCCGGGACCGGCTGGAATCCCTAATTCAGCGGGCGTTAGTGGGGGCGGTTACCGGGAATAGGTGGTGGGCTTCTCTTAAGCATAGAATTAGAGATTTCGCCACCAAGTACGGTCGACAGCTCAACTTAGATAGGACCGCGGAGGCGAAATCTATAGATGATAGACTTTCCCGGGCGGTGGCTGGGGGGGACTCCCTAGGTGTAGAGCTAGCTAGGAGGGACCTTGAGCGTGAGAGTAGCGAGCGCTACAAGGGATCAGTAGTTAGATCTAGGCTAAAAAGAGTTCTCAACGAAGCTGTGAAATCGAACGCGACTGCGCGTGAAGAAGAAGTGCGAAGGTTCCCCGATCGGTACATCGCATCTGTGAAGACCCCGGACGGGCGTCTGCTGCGATCAGGTCGTGAGATACGTGACGCCTTTCGGGCGCACTTTCGGGATCGCTTTGCCCGCTGCACTGATCTCCCGCTCCGGGAGTTTCGCAGCTATCTGGCCGACTTCCCCCGTCTTGGGGCGGCTGAAGCGGCTAGCTGCGAGGGTGTGGTTACTGAATGCGAAGTCCGTGATGCGTTGAAGCAGGTCGGCCTCAACAAGTCGCCGGGACTAGATGGTTTGCCGTACGAAGTGTACTTGAGGATGTCGCACATGTTTGTGCCTATTCTGACGGATATGTTCAACCATTGGTTCGCCCAGGGAGCCATCCCTGGTAGCGTTACCAAGGGCGTGATCACATTGCTGAAGAAAGGTGGCAGGCATGTTTGGGAGGGTTTAGACGATTACAGGCCCATAACTCTGCTTAACACAGAGTTAAAGATTTTGGCCCGGGTCTTAGCGAATCGTTTACAGCTTGTCATTAGTGATCTGATCGGCCCCGAACAGACTTTTGCTGTGAAGGGAAGATCGATCCAGGACAACCTGCACTTGATTCGCGAGGTCCTAGAGGGGATAAAAGACGACACCGAATCCGCGCTGATCAGTTTGGATCAGTCCAAGGCCTTCGATAGGGTAGACCATCGGTTCTTGGCGTCTGTTTTGGAGACTGCCGGATTCCAACCGGAGTTCCGCAGATGGATTAGCATGATGTACCACAACCCTCAGGCAGTGGTGCAGGTGAACGGAAGGCGTTCGGGGGTGATCGCGATCGAGCGATCGGTCCGGCAGGGCTGCCCCCTGTCTCCTCTTCTCTATGTCCTCGCGTTGGAGCCCCTCCTGCGCAGGCTTAGGGATGAGGGGACAAGTCCGGCACTGCGCGGTATCCCATTCGTTGGCCGCCTTGCGGCTAGGGTTTCCGCGTTCGCTGATGACGTCACAGTTTTCGTATCCCGCCTTCAGGATATAGAGGCTGTGAAAGAGGCGGTTGTCGAGTATGAGCGGATTGCAGGGGCCAAGGTCAATTTTGACAAAAGCGAAGGTTTGCGGCTTGGTGCTTGGAGGGGTAGCAATACTCTTCCAGGGCCCTTCCGCTGGAGTGACGGACCCATCCGCATCCTCGGGGTGTGGTTTGGGCCCGACCTCCAACTGGAGCGAAATTGGTCGGAAGTACATGCTAAGGTGAATGCTCAGGTGGGAATCTGGCTTTCAAGGAGGTTGTCCTTAAAGGGCAGGGCGGAGGCGTGCGCCGCGTACGTCTTCCCCTTGATCCTTTACCGATTAGCTGTACTCCCTCTGCCTAAGGCACATCGGTTGGCACTGCAACGATCCCTCTCCAGACTTGTCTGGGGAGGTGCAAGGCCGATGGTCCGTAGACAGGTCTGTATCCAACGTACACGCAACGGGGGTCTGGGTATGCCTGATCTGGAGAGCCACTGGCTTGCTGAAAGACTTGCATATCTGGGCCGTGTCTTGACGGGGGACTCAGTGTGGAGACGAAAGGCGAGTCGGACTTTTCCTCGCCTCAAGTCAGACCCAAAGGCTGAAGGTCGACGTAGGCCTTTGGGCGAAGCACTGTTTGTCCGCGAGTGCCGAAAGGCCCTTCGTAACCTTCTTGGGTCCAGTGACCTTTCATGGCCTCGGAAGGAGCTGTATCGGGAATTAGTGGTGGGTTCCGCTTCTGATCCTCTCAGCGTGCGGCACGGCTGGACGGCGGAGGAGATCCGCTCTCACTGGAATTGGGCGCCAGGATCGAGCTTCTTGAACAACTCCGAGTTCTCGCTCACCTGGCGACTTGTTCGGAATGCGTTATCCCTTCGCGGCTTGAACTTCAAGGCGGGCCTGGCAGACATGCCTGATTGCCCTCGCTGCAGCAGTGGCTTAGAAGAAACGGCTGAGCACGCCTTCTACTACTGCGAGCGAGTCCGCCCGTTTTGGGATCACGTCGGGGAGTGGACGGCTCGCATCGAACCCAAACAGCTTGTGCTGCTCGACGTTGGTTACGTCGTAGACAACGTTCTTCCTCCGTATCACGGTGAGAAGCGTGTGGTGTTTCTCGCGATCCTAGCTGTAGCTAGAATGGTGATTTGGACGACGCGAAACAAGGGATTGTATGACGATGCAAACTTTTCTCATCGTGATCTGGTCTTGTATTTTCGGCATCAGCTGAGGGTCAAAATCAGATGCGATAGAAAACGCTTGGATCGCATAACATTCAGCAAAAGGTGGGTGACTGCAGCGAGCTTGGTCGTACGAAAGGGGGCAATGTTGGAGTCATCCTTCCCGCCTCTGCCTACCCATGGCGTCTATGGAACGGGTCCCTAGGGACCCCACCCTTGGTAAGTAGGATTTTGCTTTGTTTTGTTTTTTCCCCTTGCAACCTAGTTAGCAGTATGTTGTGAGTCATTGTCCCCGTCATTCAGTCGCTAGCACTCAAGATCTTCCCCAACCCCATTATTTTTGTACCTCAACCTGTATCCCAGTCCGCTTTTTGAAGATCTTGAACATTCATATGTATAAAATCAAATCACCCGCTTCTATCGACCCATGCCGAGCCCGACCCTTTTAATTCTTTTATCCCTGTAGAGTAGGAACCCTGCCCCACCTAGGGTAGGTCCGGCTTGTTTCCGGTATTTTCGACCCGGAAAACAGTCGGCCTCCAATTTTATAGACGGGGGGATGGGAGGGAAACCAAACGGGGAATTTTTTCCTTGTTTTTCGTATACATATGTTTTTTCGGGGTTTTTTCTCCCATTCCCAGCATATCCATCAAAATCATACATTGTAAATAAAATCATGCATAAGTTTCGGGTTTTAAGTAGGAATTTTTCATAGAGCAAATGCGGTATTGTGGTGGCTGCTGCGTGTATGGCGATGGACGAGTGATTATATATTGTATTGTTGAATGGGTCGGCGAATGTGGCTAGCTAGGTTCCCCATAGAAAATACAGTTATAGCATGACCGCTCCCTTCCCCTCCCCCAAAACCACAAGGCCTCGTGCCTTCTTTGTACTTACAAAGAAATAAAGTTAACGTTGTTCTCCGAAAGCCAACTCCCGCCGTTATTACGTGTGTTATAACCTGGAATACGTGTATTACTTGTTAGAACTTAGTAATCTCGGTAAGACTTGTTTTTCGTCAGACTTTATTTTTTTGCAAGCTTACCCGAGTAGTGACTTGTGACACTTTTTAGAAAGAGAATTTCAGAAGTAGTTACTTGTGACAATTTTTAGTTTAACTTTGACACTTGTTTTAATTTTCCGGCGTTTATTTTTCTTGTGGTCGGACTAGATTTATTTTGAGTTTTTCTTTTTTAATTTAGCGGGGGTATCTACTAGTTCTAATCTTTTTAGTAATTTTTACGGCGGGTTGCCTAATTTTATAATTTTCACTTTTTTGTTGAACAGTAGAACCCCCCTCGTCCACACTTGCAACAGGTAGGGGCTTTAGTTTTACCCTCCTGGCTGCAAACTATACCGCAGTCATGGAGGGTTCTACCTCCCCAAAAAATGACATTGACAAAACCAAACAAGATTCTTCACAAGAGAGTTTGATAGGCGCGAATCGGCCATCGCTGCCGGTCCCCGCTGATTCGCAAAGAACAATACCTGACGCAACACAAGATACTCCTATACAGCCAGCCCAAAAGAGCCCCACACCTTGGAAGGGCCAGCAGAGGGGACCTGCCGACTACGAAAGGGATAGGGTGGAGAAGTACGCAAAGTACTTCAAAGGCAACGAGATTCTGCCCATCCCTGAGTTGGAACAAAAATTAACACCCAGGATCCTCTCGCTGGTCGTTTCGGATCTCAAAACCAAAAGGTTGGTGGGGCTGAAGAAGGAGACATTTGAGGAGTTATTGAGGAAGGCGGGCATCCCATGCCAGTACTTCTGTCGCAAGAGTTTTGCGACGTGGGATGTCCTCCTTCCTACGGAAGACCAGGCTGCGAAGCTGGCAGCCAACAACATTACGACCAGGTGCTTCAGGCTACAGCCGGAATATAGGGGCACCCGTAGGCTCAACGTCACCATCTGCAACGTCCCGGCCTCCTTTACTGGGGAGGTGTTTGTGGCCTACTTAAGCTCTTACGGCCAGGTGGAGGAGTATAAACTCCTCAGATCCCCGGCCGGGACAGCCTACGGGGATTATGCCTTCCGGATGTGCCTGACGAGGGATGGCTTCAAAGCCATCCCCGAGATTCTAATCAGCGGGGACAGACAGATGATAGTGATGGTGGAGGGGCGGAGACCGAGGTGTTGGTCATGCAAAAAAATTGGCCACATCTCGAAGTTCTGCCCCGAGAAACTTGAGAATGCTGCAGCAGCAGCGACAGCAACAACAACAACAACAGTTTCAACAGCCACCACCACCAGCAGTAAAACAGCCGAGGCTCAGGACCCGAGTCAGGGCCAGCCCAAAACAAATGACAAAGAGGGCTGGTCCGAGGTGACGCGGAAGAGGAGGGGTACCCCCAAACAAGGGGAAAAAGGTTTAATGGTATCCCCACCTCAAAACGAAACCAAAACGCCGGAACCAGCAGCAGTAACAACACAAGGAAAAGCAACATCGTCAACAACAAAGAAAGGGCCACAGACCCCAACAACAAAGACAACAGCAACAACACCAGGATCACCCACATCGGCAAAAAAGAAAAAGGGTGGAAAAAACAAGGAAGACCATGAAAGCATGGAGACATCGACAAATCTGAAAAGAAGGCGAGACAGCGGGGAGGGGGCTGCCAAAAAAATGTGTGCAGGACCTTCCAGCACCGAAGACCCATTAGAAGGGCCTTCAAATGCATACCCCCAAAAGCAGCCTCTTCCCCAACAAGTTCCAATACAAACACCACTCATGGCTCCTCTTCCGCCACCACCTCCCCTACCACTTCCGTCAATGTTCCCTCCTCAACATTGCATTCCTCAGAATGCCCCCCCTCAGTCGCCACAACCCCCACAATATTTACAACCCCCATTACCACCACCACAATCACCACAACCTCCCCCACCAACTGAAACACCCCCATTTCATCCCCAGGTCCGTAGACATCAGATTGTGCATACAAGGAGAGCACAATCGCTCGAAAGACCATCCCCACAAAAAATAGCCAGGTCGCTATCACTACCATCCCTGAGTCCGATCTCTTCCCCGGAACTCTTTCCGGAACAGACTCCCATTACAACAAACCCCCAGACCACATCATCCCAACATAAAAACGAGGCGGCAAACAGTGCCGATACAGAAAAAAATCAGCAACTCAAAGCTAAACATTTATGCACCGTTGGTGCAGAAGCAGTAACGGACCATCAACTTAAGAAGATGTTAAAACCGTTACTGCAACTGGAAAAGATTGGAAAAAAGAAAGTGAACAATCCATGTAATTTTAAGGGTGCAGCCATGGTGACCACTTTCATCCGTTCGGCTGGTGACCGTACCAAGGGCGTATGGAAGTTCTTGGATACGGTCCGCCAGACCGACACGGGTGTAAAGTTGGCGGAATTGGAGCACCCTTCCTTGAAAAGATGTTTGCCTTTTTGCTCAGGGAGGGTCCCTATTTTAGTTCACCCCTCCTTCTATAGAGCGCTAAAAGTACGGTTCCCGCTGGATGTCGGCGGAGTGTCTAGGGATGGCCGAGTAAACACTGAGCTCGGCACGGGCTCTCTGAGACAGGCCGTTGGCATCCTCACCCCTGGGGATTTCCGGCCCATAGTCGACACTGACTAAGGTAAGTGTGATTGATGTCTTTAAACATTGCCAGTTTGAATGTGAGGGGACTGAGGGATTCAAGCAAGTGTGCGCGCTTGCTTGGTGAACTCAGGAACCTCTGCGTAGATGTTGCTGCAGTGCAGGAGACCCACTTCACTTGCGATGCCGACTGTCGGGTGCTGGAAAACGACTTTAACGTTTTCTCAGCATACGGCAGCCGCATCAGCGCTGGGGTCTCTTTGCTAGTTGGACGCAGCCTTGATGCTGATGTTGACGTTGTTTTTGCAGGTGACGGGGGCCGGCTGGTTGTGGCCGATGTTGCCGTGAAAAGTTTCAAGTTTCGTCTGGTTGCGGTTTATGCGCCCAATATCGCTGCGGAGAGGGTTTCCTTTTTTCGTCGGTTGGCGTCGTTCCTGGACGATAAGAAGCGGCTAGTCTTAATGGGTGATTGGAATGCGATCCTTGATCCCAAGATAGATAAGGTCGGTCGGGGAGCTAGTAGTGCGGGAAGGTGTGAGAGCAGCCTTGTCGGCTTCGTGACTCGTCACGATCTCGTCGACAGGTTTCGTCTTGATCACCCAGGGCGGGAGATGTGGACGTGGCTAGATAGCTCGCCCTCTGCCAAAGTAGGTTCCTACTTGGACAGAGTGTTAGTGAGAAGAGCTGACATTGATTTTGTTAGTTGTCCCACGTTCCACTTGATAGCGTGGACTGACCATAAACTCATTAGAGTCAGTCTGCGGTTAGTTAATAGACCTAGTCTAGCCGGCTACTGGAAGTTCAATACCTCCTTACTGGAGATACGGGACTTCCGGGACCGGCTGGAATCCCTAATTCAGCGGGCGTTAGTGGGGGCGGTTACCGGGAATAGGTGGTGGGCTTCTCTTAAGCATAGAATTAGAGATTTCGCCACCAAGTACGGTCGACAGCTCAACTTAGATAGGACCGCGGAGGCGAAATCTATAGATGATAGACTTTCCCGGGCGGTGGCTGGGGGGGACTCCCTAGGTGTAGAGCTAGCTAGGAGGGACCTTGAGCGTGAGAGTAGCGAGCGCTACAAGGGATCAGTAGTTAGATCTAGGCTAAAAAGAGTTCTCAACGAAGCTGTGAAATCGAACGCGACTGCGCGTGAAGAAGAAGTGCGAAGGTTCCCCGATCGGTACATCGCATCTGTGAAGACCCCGGACGGGCGTCTGCTGCGATCAGGTCGTGAGATACGTGACGCCTTTCGGGCGCACTTTCGGGATCGCTTTGCCCGCTGCACTGATCTCCCGCTCCGGGAGTTTCGTAGCTATCTGGCCGACTTCCCCCGTCTTGGGGCGGCTGAAGCGGCTAGCTGCGAGGGTGTGGTTACTGAATGCGAAGTCCGTGATGCGTTGAAGCAGGTCGGCCTCAACAAGTCGCCGGGACTAGATGGTTTGCCGTACGAAGTGTACTTGAGGATGTCGCACATGTTTGTGCCTATTCTGACGGATATGTTCAACCATTGGTTCGCCCAGGGAGCCATCCCTGGTAGCGTTACCAAGGGCGTGATCACATTGCTGAAGAAAGGTGGCAGGCATGTTTGGGAGGGTTTAGACGATTACAGGCCCATAACTCTGCTTAACACAGAGTTAAAGATTTTGGCCCGGGTCTTAGCGAATCGTTTACAGCTTGTCATTAGTGATCTGATCGGCCCCGAACAGACCTTTGCTGTGAAGGGAAGATTGATCCAGGTCAACCTGCACTTGATTCGCGAGGTCCTAGAGGGGATAAAAGACGACACCGAATCCGCGCTGATCAGTTTAGATCAGTCCAAGGCCTTCGATAGGGTAGACCATCGGTTCTTGGCGTCTGTTTTGGAGACTGCCGGATTCCAACCGGAGTTCCGCAGATGGATTAGCATGATGTACCACAACCCTCAGGCAGTGGTGCAGGTGAACGGAAGGCGTTCGGGGGTGATCGCGATCGAGCGATCGGTCCGGCAGGGCTGCCCCCTGTCTCCTCTTCTCTATGTCCTCGCGTTGGAGCCCCTCCTGCGCAGGCTTAGGGATGAGGGGACAAGTCCGGCACTGCGCGGTATCCCATTCGTTGGCCGCCTTGCGGCTAGGGTTTCCGCGTTCGCTGATGACGTCACAGTTTTCGTATCCCGCCTCCAGGATATAGAGGCTGTGAAAGAGGCGGTTGTCGAGTATGAGCGGATTGCAGGGGCCAAGGTCAATTTTGACAAAAGCGAAGGTTTGCGGCTTGGTGCTTGGAGGGGTAGCAATACTCTTCCAGGGCCCTTCCGCTGGAGTGACGGACCCATCCGCATCCTCGGGGTGTGGTTTGGGCCCGACCTCCAACTGGAGCGAAATTGGTCGGAAGTACATGCTAAGGTGAATGCTCAGGTGGGAATCTGGCTTTCAAGGAGGTTGTCCTTAAAGGGCAGGGCGGAGGCGTGCGCCGCGTACGTCTTCCCCTTGATCCTTTACCGATTAGCTGTACTCCCTCTGCCTAAGGCACATCGGTTGGCACTGCAACGATCCCTCTCCAGACTTGTCTGGGGAGGTGCAAGGCCGATGGTCCGTAGACAGGTCTGTATCCAACGTACACGCAACGGGGGTCTGGGTATGCCTGATCTGGAGAGCCACTGGCTTGCTGAAAGACTTGCATATCTGGGCCGTGTCTTGACGGGGGACTCAGTGTGGAGACGAAAGGCGAGTCGGACTTTTCCTCGCCTCAAGTCAGACCCAAAGGCTGAAGGTCGACGTAGGCCTTTGGGCGAAGTACTGTTTGTCCGCGAGTGCCGAAAGGCCCTTCGTAACCTTCTTGGGTCCAGTGACCTTTCATGGCCTCGGAAGGAGCTGTATCGGGAATTAGTGGTGGGTTCCGCTTCTGATCCTCTCAGCGAGCGGCGCGGCTGGACGGCGGAGGAGATCCGCTCTCACTGGAATTGGGCGCCAGGATCGAGCTTCTTGAACAACTCCGAGTTCTCGCTCACCTGGCGACTTGTTCGGAATGCGTTACCCCTTCGCGGCTTGAACTTCAGAGCGGGCCTGGCAGACATGCCTGATTGCCCTCGCTGCAGCAGTGGCTTAGAAGAAACGGCTGAGCACGTCTTCTACTACTGCGAGCGAGTCCGCCCGTTTTGGGATCACGTCGGGGAGTGGACGGCTCGCATCGAACCCAAACAGCTTGTGCTGCTCGACGTTGGTTACGTCGTAGACAACGTTCTTCCTCCGTATCACGGTGAGAAGCGTGTGGTGTTTCTCGCGATCCTAGCTGTAGCTAGAATGGTGATTTGGACGACGCGAAACAAGGGATTGTATGACGATGCAAACTTTTCTCATCGTGATCTGGTCTTGTATTTTCGGCATCAGCTGAGGGTCAAAATCAGATGCGATAGAAAACGCTTGGATCGCATAACATTCAGCAAAAGGTGGGTGACTGCAGCGAGCTTGGTCGTACGAAAGGGGGCAATGTTGGAGTCATCCTTCCCGCCTCTGCCTACCCATGGCGTCTATGGAACGGGTCCCTAGGGACCCCACCCTTGGTAAGTAGGATTTTGCTTTGTTTTGTTTTTTCCCCTTGCAACCTAGTTAGCAGTATGTTGTGAGTCATTGTCCCCGTCATTTAGTCGCTAGCACTCAAGATCTTCCCCAACCCCATTATTTTTGTACCTCAACCTGTATCCCAGTCCGCTTTTTGAAGATCTTGAATATTCATATGTATAAAATCAAATCACCCGCTTCTATCGACCCATGCCGAGCCCGACCCTTTTAATTCTTTTATCCCTGTAGAGTAGGAACCCCGCCCCACCTAGGGTAGGTCCGGCTTGTTTCCGGTATTTTCGACCCGGAAAACAGTCGGCCTCCAATTTTATAGACGGGGGGATGGGAGGGAAACCAAACGGGGAATTTTTTCCTTGTTTTTCGTGTATATATGTTTTTTCGGGGTTTTTTCTCCCATTCCCAGCATATCCATCAAAATCATACATTGTAAATAAAATCATGCATAAGTTTCGGGTTTTAAGTAGGAATTTTTCATAGAGCAAATGCGGTATTGTGGTGGCTGCTGCGTGTATGGCGATGGACGAGTGATTATATATTGTATTGTTGAATGGGTCGGCGAATGTGGCTAGCTAGGTTCCCCATAGAAAATACAGTTATAGCATGACCGCTCCCTTCCCCTCCCCCAAAACCACAAGGCCTCGTGCCTTCTTTGTACTTACAAAGAAATAAAGTTAACGTTGTTCTCCGAGAAGTCAACCCCCGCCGTTATTACGTGTGTTATAACTTGGAATACGTGTATTACTTGTTAGAACTTAGTAATCTCGGTAAGACTTGTTTTTCGTCAGACTTTATTTTTTTTTGCAAGCTTACCCGAGTAGTGACTTGTGACACTTTTTAGAAAAAGAATTTCAGAAGTAGTTACTTGTGACAATTTTTAGTTTAACTTAGACACTTGTTTTAATTTTCCGGCGTTTATTTTTCTTGTGGTCGGACTAGATTTATTTTGAGTTTTTCTTTTTTAATTTAGCGGGGGTATCTACTAGTTCTAATCTTTTAGTAATTTTTACGGCGGGTTGCCTAATTTTATAATTTTCACTTTTTTGTTGAACAGTAGAACCCCCCTCCTCCACACTTGCAACAGGTGGGGGCTTTAGTTTTACCCTCCTGGCTGCAAACTATACCGCAGTCATGGAGGGTTCTACCTCCCCAAAAAATGACATTGACAAAACCAAACAAGATTCTTCACAAGAGAGTTTGATAGGCGCGAATTGGCCATCGCTGCCGGTCCCCGCTGATTCGCAAAGAACAATACCTGACGCAACACAAGATACTCCGATACAGCCAGCCCAAAAGAGCCCCACACCTTGGAAGGGCCAGCAGAGGGGACCTGCCGACTACGAAAGGGATAGGGTGGAGAAGTACGCGAAGTACTTCAAAGGCAACGAGATTCTGCCCATCCCTGAGTTGGAACAAAAATTAACACCCAGGATCCTCTCGCTGGTCGTTTCGGATCTCAAAACCAAAAGGTTGGTGGGGCTGAAGAAGGAGACATTTGAGGAGTTATTGAGGAAGGCGGGCATCCCATGCCAGTACTTCTGTCGCAAGAGTTTTGCGACGTGGGATGTCCTCCTTCCGACGGAAGACCAGGCTGCGAAGCTGGCAGCCAATAACATTACGACCAGGTGCTTCAGGCTGCAGCCGGAATATAGGGGCACCCGTAGGCTCAACGTCACCATCTGCAACGTCCCGGCCTCCTTTACTGGGGAGGTGTTTGCGGCCTACTTAAGCTCTTACGGCCAAGTGGAGGAGTATAAACTCCTCAGATCCCCGACCGGGACAGCCTACGGGGATTATGCCTTCCGGATGTGCCTGACGAGGGATGGCTTCAAAGCCATCCCCGAGATTCTAATCAGCGGGGACAGACAGATGATAGTGATGGTGGAGGGGCAGAGACCGAGGTGTTGGTCATGCAAAAAAATTGGCCACATCTCGAAGTTCTGCCCCGAGAAACTTGAGAATGCTGCAGCAGCAGCGACAGCAACAACAACAACAACAGTTTCAACAGCCACCACCACCACCACCAGCAGTAAGACAGCCGAGGCTCAGGACCCGAGTCAGGGCCAGCCCAAAACAAATGACAAAGAGGGCTGGTCCGAGGTGACGCGGAAGAGGAGGGGTTCCCCCAAACAAGGGGAAAAAGGTTTAATGGTATCCCCACCTCAAAACGAAACCAAAACGCCGGAACCAGCAGCAGTAACAACACAAGGAAAAGCAACATCGTCAACAACAAAGAAAGGGCCACAGACCCCAACAACAAAGACAACAGCAACAACACCAGGATCACCCACATCGGCAAAAAAGAAAAAGGGTGGAAAAAACAAGGAAGACCATGAAAGCATGGAGACATCGACAAATCTGAAAAGAAGGCGAGACAGCGGGGAGGGGGCTGCCAAAAAAATGTGTGCAGGACCTTCCAGCACCGAAGACCCATTAGAAGGGCCTTCAAATGCATACCCCCAAAAGCAGCCTCTTCCCCAACAAGTTCCAATACAAGCACCACTCATGGCTCCTCTTCCGCCACCACCTCCCCTACCACTTCCGTCAATGTTCCCTCCTCAACATTGCATTTCTCGGAATGCCCCCCCCCTCAGTCGCCACAACCCCCACAATATTTACAACCCCCATTACCACCACCACAATCACCACAACCTCCCCCACCAACTGAAACACCCCCATTTCATCCCCAGGTCCGTAGACATCAAATTGTGCATACAAGGAGAGCACAATCGCTCGAAAGACCATCCCCACAAAAAATAGCCAGGTCGCTATCATTACCATCCCTGAGTCCGATCTCTTCCCCGGAACTCTTTCCGGAACGGACTCCCATTACAACAAACCCCCAGACCACATCATCCCAACATAAAAAAGAGGCGGCAAACAGTGCCGATACAGAAAAAAATCAGCAACTCAAAGCTAAACATTTATGCACCGTTGGTGCAGAAGCAGTAACGGACCATCAACTTAAGAAGATGTTAAAACCGTTACTGCAACTGGAAAAGATTGGAAAAAAGAAAGTGAACAATCCATGTAATTTTAAGGGTGCAGCCATGGTGACCACTTTCATCCGTTCGGCTGGTGACCGTACCAAGGGCGTATGGAAGTTCTTGGATACGGTCCGCCAGACCGACACGGGTGTAAAGTTGGCGGAATTGGAGCACCCTTCCTTGAAAAGATGTTTGCCTTTTTGCTCAGGGAGGGTCCCTATTTTAGTTCACCCCTCCTTCTATAGAGCGCTAAAAGTACGGTTCCCGCTGGATGTCGGCGGAGTGTCTAGGGATGGCCGAGTAAACACTGAGCTCGGCACGGGCTCTCTGAGACAGGCCGTTGGCATCCTCACCCCTGGGGATTTCCGGCCCATAGTCGACACTGACTAAGGTATGTGTGATTGATGTCTTTAAACATTGCCAGTTTGAATGTGAGGGGACTGAGGGATTCAAGCAAGTGTGCGCGCTTGCTTGGTGAACTCAGGAACCTCTGCGTAGATGTTGCTGCAGTGCAGGAGACCCACTTCACTTGCGATGCCGACTGTCGGGTGCTGGAAAACGACTTTAACGTTTTCTCAGCATACGGCAGCCGCATCAGCGCTGGGGTCTCTTTGCTAGTTGGACGCAGCCTTGATGCTGATATTGACGTTGTTTTTGCAGGTGACGGGGGCCGGCTGGTTGTGGCCGATGTTGCCGTGAAAAGTTTCAAGTTTCGTCTGGTTGCGGTTTATGCGCCCAATATCGCTGCGGAGAGGGTTTCCTTTTTTCGTCGGTTGGCGTCGTTCCTGGACGATAAGAAGCGGCTAGTCTTAATGGGTGATTGGAATGCGATCCTTGATCCCAAGATAGATAAGGTCGGTCGGGGAGCTAGTAGTGCGGGAAGGTGTGAGAGCAGCCTTGTCGGCTTCGTGACTCGTCACGATCTCGTCGACAGGTTTCGTCTTGATCACCCAGGGCGGGAGATGTGGACGTGGCTAGATAGCTCGCCCTCTGCCAAAGTAGGTTCCTACTTGGACAGAGTGTTAGTGAGAAGAGCTGACATTGATTTTGTTAGTTGTCCCACGTTCCATTTGATAGCGTGGACTGACCATAAACTCATTAGAGTCAGTCTGCGGTTAGTTAATAGACCTAGTCTAGCCGGCTACTGGAAGTTCAATACCTCCTTACTGGAGATACGGGACTTCCGGGACCGGCTGGAATCCCTAATTCAGCGGGCGTTAGTGGGGGCGGTTACCGGGAATAGGTGGTGGGCTTCTCTTAAGCATAGAATTAGAGATTTCGCCACCAAGTACGGTCGACAGCTCAACTTAGATAGGACCGCGGAGGCGAAATCTATAGATGATAGACTTTCCCGGGCGGTGGCTGGGGGGGACTCCCTAGGTGTAGAGCTAGCTAGGAGGGACCTTGAGCGTGAGAGTAGCGAGCGCTACAAGGGATCAGTAGTTAGATCTAGGCTAAAAAGAGTTCTCAACGAAGCTGTGAAATCGAACGCGACTGCGCGTGAAGAAGAAGTGCGAAGGTTCCCCGATCGGTACATCGCATCTGTGAAGACCCCGGACGGGCGTCTGCTGCGATCAGGTCGTGAGATACGTGACGCCTTTCGGGCGCACTTTCGGGATCGCTTTGCCCGCTGCACTGATCTCCCGCTCCGGGAGTTTCGTAGCTATCTGGCCGACTTCCCCCGTCTTGGGGCGGCTGAAGCGGCTAGCTGCGAGGGTGTGGTTACTGAATGCGAAGTCCGTGATGCGTTGAAGCAGGTCGGCCTCAACAAGTCGCCGGGACTAGATGGTTTGCCGTACGAAGTGTACTTGAGGATGTCGCACATGTTTGTGCCTATTCTGACGGATATGTTCAACCATTGGTTCGCCCAGGGAGCCATCCCTGGTAGCGTTACCAAGGGCGTGATCACATTGCTGAAGAAAGGTGGCAGGCATGTTTGGGAGGGTTTAGACGATTACAGGCCCATAACTCTGCTTAACACAGAGTTAAAGATTTTGGCCCGGGTCTTAGCGAATCGTTTACAGCTTGTCATTAGTGATCTGATCGGCCCCGAACAGACCTTTGCTGTGAAGGGAAGATTGATCCAGGTCAACCTGCACTTGATTCGCGAGGTCCTAGAGGGGATAAAAGACGACACCGAATCCGCGCTGATCAGTTTAGATCAGTCCAAGGCCTTCGATAGGGTAGACCATCGGTTCTTGGCGTCTGTTTTGGAGACTGCCGGATTCCAACCGGAGTTCCGCAGATGGATTAGCATGATGTACCACAACCCTCAGGCAGTGGTGCAGGTGAACGGAAGGCGTTCGGGGGTGATCGCGATCGAGCGATCGGTCCGGCAGGGCTGCCCCCTGTCTCCTCTTCTCTATGTCCTCGCGTTGGAGCCCCTCCTGCGCAGGCTTAGGGATGAGGGGACAAGTCCGGCACTGCGCGGTATCCCATTCGTTGGCCGCCTTGCGGCTAGGGTTTCCGCGTTCGCTGATGACGTCACAGTTTTCGTATCCCGCCTCCAGGATATAGAGGCTGTGAAAGAGGCGGTTGTCGAGTATGAGCGGATTGCAGGGGCCAAGGTCAATTTTGACAAAAGCGAAGGTTTGCGGCTTGGTGCTTGGAGGGGTAGCAATACTCTTCCAGGGCCCTTCCGCTGGAGTGACGGACCCATCCGCATCCTCGGGGTGTGGTTTGGGCCCGACCTCCAACTGGAGCGAAATTGGTCGGAAGTACATGCTAAGGTGAATGCTCAGGTGGGAATCTGGCTTTCAAGGAGGTTGTCCTTAAAGGGCAGGGCGGAGGCGTGCGCCGCGTACGTCTTCCCCTTGATCCTTTACCGATTAGCTGTACTCCCTCTGCCTAAGGCACATCGGTTGGCACTGCAACGATCCCTCTCCAGACTTGTCTGGGGAGGTGCAAGGCCGATGGTCCGTAGACAGGTCTGTATCCAACGTACACGCAACGGGGGTCTGGGTATGCCTGATCTGGAGAGCCACTGGCTTGCTGAAAGACTTGCATATCTGGGCCGTGTCTTGACGGGGGACTCAGTGTGGAGACGAAAGGCGAGTCGGACTTTTCCTCGCCTCAAGTCAGACCCAAAGGCTGAAGGTCGACGTAGGCCTTTGGGCGAAGTACTGTTTGTCCGCGAGTGCCGAAAGGCCCTTCGTAACCTTCTTGGGTCCAGTGACCTTTCATGGCCTCGGAAGGAGCTGTATCGGGAATTAGTGGTGGGTTCCGCTTCTGATCCTCTCAGCGAGCGGCGCGGCTGGACGGCGGAGGAGATCCGCTCTCACTGGAATTGGGCGCCAGGATCGAGCTTCTTGAACAACTCCGAGTTCTCGCTCACCTGGCGACTTGTTCGGAATGCGTTACCCCTTCGCGGCTTGAACTTCAGAGCGGGCCTGGCAGACATGCCTGATTGCCCTCGCTGCAGCAGTGGCTTAGAAGAAACGGCTGAGCACGTCTTCTACTACTGCGAGCGAGTCCGCCCGTTTTGGGATCACGTCGGGGAGTGGACGGCTCGCATCGAACCCAAACAGCTTGTGCTGCTCGACGTTGGTTACGTCGTAGACAACGTTCTTCCTCCGTATCACGGTGAGAAGCGTGTGGTGTTTCTCGCGATCCTAGCTGTAGCTAGAATGGTGATTTGGACGACGCGAAACAAGGGATTGTATGACGATGCAAACTTTTCTCATCGTGATCTGGTCTTGTATTTTCGGCATCAGCTGAGGGTCAAAATCAGATGCGATAGAAAACGCTTGGATCGCATAACATTCAGCAAAAGGTGGGTGACTGCAGCGAGCTTGGTCGTACGAAAGGGGGCAATGTTGGAGTCATCCTTCCCGCCTCTGCCTACCCATGGCGTCTATGGAACGGGTCCCTAGGGACCCCACCCTTGGTAAGTAGGATTTTGCTTTGTTTTGTTTTTTCCCCTTGCAACCTAGTTAGCAGTATGTTGTGAGTCATTGTCCCCGTCATTTAGTCGCTAGCACTCAAGATCTTCCCCAACCCCATTATTTTTGTACCTCAACCTGTATCCCAGTCCGCTTTTTGAAGATCTTGAATATTCATATGTATAAAATCAAATCACCCGCTTCTATCGACCCATGCCGAGCCCGACCCTTTTAATTCTTTTATCCCTGTAGAGTAGGAACCCTGCCCCACCTAGGGTAGGTCCGGCTTGTTTCCGGTATTTTCGACCCGGAAAACAGTCGGCCTCCAATTTTATAGACGCGGGGATGGGAGGGAAACCAAACGGGGGATTTTTTCCTTGTTTTTCGTGTATATATGTTTTTTCGGGTTTTTTTCTCCCATTCCCAGCATATCCATCAAAATCATACATTGTAAATAAAATCATGCATAAGTTTCGGGTTTTAAGTAGGAATTTTTCATAGAGCAAATGCGGTATTGTGGTGGCTGCTGCGTGTATGGCGATGGACGAGTGATTATATATTGTATTGTTGAATGGGTCGGCGAATGTGGCTAGCTAGGTTCCCCATAGAAAATACAGTTATAGCATGACCGCTCCCTTCCCCTCCCCCAAAACCACAAGGCCTCGTGCCTTCTTTGTACTTACAAAGAAATAAAGTTAACGTTGTTCTCCGAGAAGTCAACCCCCGCCGTTATTACGTGTGTTATAACTTGGAATACGTGTATTACTTGTTAGAACTTAGTAATCTCGGTAAGACTTGTTTTTCGTCAGACTTTATTTTTTTTTGCAAGCTTACCCGAGTAGTGACTTGTGACACTTTTTAGAAAAAGAATTTCAGAAGTAGTTACTTGTGACAATTTTTAGTTTAACTTAGACACTTGTTTTAATTTTCCGGCGTTTATTTTTCTTGTGGTCGGACTAGATTTATTTTGAGTTTTTCTTTTTTAATTTAGCGGGGGTATCTACTAGTTCTAATCTTTTAGTAATTTTTACGGCGGGTTGCCTAATTTTATAATTTTCACTTTTTTGTTGAACAGTAGAACCCCCCTCCTCCACACTTGCAACAGGTGGGGGCTTTAGTTTTACCCTCCTGGCTGCAAACTATACCGCAGTCATGGAGGGTTCTACCTCCCCAAAAAATGACATTGACAAAACCAAACAAGATTCTTCACAAGAGAGTTTGATAGGCGCGAATTGGCCATCGCTGCCGGTCCCCGCTGATTCGCAAAGAACAATACCTGACGCAACACAAGATACTCCGATACAGCCAGCCCAAAAGAGCCCCACACCTTGGAAGGGCCAGCAGAGGGGACCTGCCGACTACGAAAGGGATAGGGTGGAGAAGTACGCGAAGTACTTCAAAGGCAACGAGATTCTGCCCATCCCTGAGTTGGAACAAAAATTAACACCCAGGATCCTCTCGCTGGTCGTTTCGGATCTCAAAACCAAAAGGTTGGTGGGGCTGAAGAAGGAGACATTTGAGGAGTTATTGAGGAAGGCGGGCATCCCATGCCAGTACTTCTGTCGCAAGAGTTTTGCGACGTGGGATGTCCTCCTTCCGACGGAAGACCAGGCTGCGAAGCTGGCAGCCAATAACATTACGACCAGGTGCTTCAGGCTACAGCCGGAATATAGGGGCACCCGTAGGCTCAACGTCACCATCTGCAACGTCCCGGCCTCCTTTACTGGGGAGGTGTTTGCGGCCTACTTAAGCTCTTACGGCCAAGTGGAGGAGTATAAACTCCTCAGATCCCCGACCGGGACAGCCTACGGGGATTATGCCTTCCGGATGTGCCTGACGAGGGATGGCTTCAAAGCCATCCCCGAGATTCTAATCAGCGGGGACAGACAGATGATAGTGATGGTGGAGGGGCGGAGACCGAGGTGTTGGTCATGCAAAAAAATTGGCCACATCTCGAAGTTCTGCCCCGAGAAACTTGAGAATGCTGCAGCAGCAGCGACAGCAACAACAACAACAGTTTCAACAGCCACCACCACCACCAGCAGTAAGACAGCCGAGGCTCAGGACCCGAGTCAGGGCCAGCCCAAAACAAATGACAAAGAGGGCTGGTCCGAGGTGACGCGGAAGAGGAGGGGTTCCCCCAAACAAGGGGAAAAAAGTTTAATGGTATCCCCACCTCAAAACCAAACCAAAACGCCGGAACCAGCAGCAGTAACAACACAAGGAAAAGCAACATCGTCAACAACAAAGAAAGGGCCACAGACCCCAACAACAAAGACAACAGCAACAACACCAGGATCACCCACATCGGCAAAAAAGAAAAAGGGGGGAAAAAACAAGGAAGACCATGAAAGCATGGAGACATCGACAAATTTGAAAAGAAGGCGAGACAGCGGGGAGGGGGCTGCCAAAAAAATGTGTGCAGGACCTTCCAGCACCGAAGACCCATTAGAAGGGCCTTCAAATGCATACCCCCAAAAGCAGCCTCTTCCCCAACAAGTTCCAATACAAGCACCACTCATGGCTCCTCTTCCGCCACCACCTCCCCTACCACTTCCTTCAATGTTCCCTCCTCAACATTGCATTCCTCGGAATGCCCCCCCTCAGTCGCCACAACCCCCACAATATTTACAACCCCCATTACCACCACCACAATCACCACAACCTCCCCCACCAACTGAAACACCCCCATTTCATCCCCAGGTCCGTAGACATCAAATTGTGCATACAAGGAGAGCACAATCGCTCGAAAGACCATCCCCACAAAAAATAGCCAGGTCGCTATCATTACCATCCCTGAGTCCGATCTCTTCCCCGGAACTCTTTCCGGAACGGACTCCCATTACAACAAACCCCCAGACCACATCATCCCAACATAAAAAAGAGGCGGCAAACAGTGCCGATACAGAAAAAAATCAGCAACTCAAAGCTAAACATTTATGCACCGTTGGTGCAGAAGCAGTAACGGACCATCAACTTAAGAAGATGTTAAAACCGTTACTGCAACTGGAAAAGATTGGAAAAAAGAAAGTGAACAATCCATGTAATTTTAAGGGTGCAGCCATGGTGACCACTTTCATCCGTTCGGCTGGTGACCGTACCAAGGGCGTATGGAAGTTCTTGGATACGGTCCGCCAGACCGACACGGGTGTAAAGTTGGCGGAATTGGAGCACCCTTCCTTGAAAAGATGTTTGCCTTTTTGCTCAGGGAGGGTCCCTATTTTAGTTCACCCCTCCTTCTATAGAGCGCTAAAAGTACGGTTCCCGCTGGATGTCGGCGGAGTGTCTAGGGATGGCCGAGTAAACACTGAGCTCGACACGGGCTCTCTGAGACAGGCCGTTGGCATCCTCACCCCAGGGGATTTCCGGCCCATAGTCGACACTGACTAAGGTAAGTGTGATTGATGTCTTTAAACATTGCCAGTTTGAATGTGAGGGGACTGAGGGATTCAAGCAAGTGTGCGCGCTTGCTTGGTGAACTCAGGAACCTCTGCGTAGATGTTGCTGCAGTGCAGGAGACCCACTTCACTTGCGATGCCGACTGTCGGGTGCTGGAAAACGACTTTAACGTTTTCTCAGCATACGGCAGCCGCATCAGCGCTGGGGTCTCTTTGCTAGTTGGACGCAGCCTTGATGCTGATATTGACGTTGTTTTTGCAGGTGACGGGGGCCGGCTGGTTGTGGCCGATGTTGCCGTGAAAAGTTTCAAGTTTCGTCTGGTTGCGGTTTATGCGCCCAATATCGCTGCGGAGAGGGTTTCCTTTTTTCGTCGGTTGGCGTCGTTCCTGGACGATAAGAAGCGGCTAGTCTTAATGGGTGATTGGAATGCGATCCTTGATCCCAAGATAGATAAGGTCGGTCGGGGAGCTAGTAGTGCGGGAAGGTGTGAGAGCAGCCTTGTCGGCTTCGTGACTCGTCACGATCTCGTCGACAGGTTTCGTCTTGATCACCCAGGGCGGGAGATGTGGACGTGGCTAGATAGCTCGCCCTCTGCCAAAGTAGGTTCCTACTTGGACAGAGTGTTAGTGAGAAGAGCTGACATTGATTTTGTTAGTTGTCCCACGTTCCATTTGATAGCGTGGACTGACCATAAACTCATTAGAGTCAGTCTGCGGTTAGTTAATAGACCTAGTCTAGCCGGCTACTGGAAGTTCAATACCTCCTTACTGGAGATACGGGACTTCCGGGACCGGCTGGAATCCCTAATTCAGCGGGCGTTAGTGGGGGCGGTTACCGGGAATAGGTGGTGGGCTTCTCTTAAGCATAGAATTAGAGATTTCGCCACCAAGTACGGTCGACAGCTCAACTTAGATAGGACCGCGGAGGCGAAATCTATAGATGATAGACTTTCCCGGGCGGTGGCTGGGGGGGACTCCCTAGGTGTAGAGCTAGCTAGGAGGGACCTTGAGCGTGAGAGTAGCGAGCGCTACAAGGGATCAGTAGTTAGATCTAGGCTAAAAAGAGTTCTCAACGAAGCTGTGAAATCGAACGCGACTGCGCGTGAAGAAGAAGTGCGAAGGTTCCCCGATCGGTACATCGCATCTGTGAAGACCCCGGACGGGCGTCTGCTGCGATCAGGTCGTGAGATACGTGACGCCTTTCGGGCGCACTTTCGGGATCGCTTTGCCCGCTGCACTGATCTCCCGCTCCGGGAGTTTCGTAGCTATCTGGCCGACTTCCCCCGTCTTGGGGCGGCTGAAGCGGCTAGCTGCGAGGGTGTGGTTACTGAATGCGAAGTCCGTGATGCGTTGAAGCAGGTCGGCCTCAACAAGTCGCCGGGACTAGATGGTTTGCCGTACGAAGTGTACTTGAGGATGTCGCACATGTTTGTGCCTATTCTGACGGATATGTTCAACCATTGGTTCGCCCAGGGAGCCATCCCTGGTAGCGTTACCAAGGGCGTGATCACATTGCTGAAGAAAGGTGGCAGGCATGTTTGGGAGGGTTTAGACGATTACAGGCCCATAACTCTGCTTAACACAGAGTTAAAGATTTTGGCCCGGGTCTTAGCGAATCGTTTACAGCTTGTCATTAGTGATCTGATCGGCCCCGAACAGACCTTTGCTGTGAAGGGAAGATTGATCCAGGTCAACCTGCACTTGATTCGCGAGGTCCTAGAGGGGATAAAAGACGACACCGAATCCGCGCTGATCAGTTTAGATCAGTCCAAGGCCTTCGATAGGGTAGACCATCGGTTCTTGGCGTCTGTTTTGGAGACTGCCGGATTCCAACCGGAGTTCCGCAGATGGATTAGCATGATGTACCACAACCCTCAGGCAGTGGTGCAGGTGAACGGAAGGCGTTCGGGGGTGATCGCGATCGAGCGATCGGTCCGGCAGGGCTGCCCCCTGTCTCCTCTTCTCTATGTCCTCGCGTTGGAGCCCCTCCTGCGCAGGCTTAGGGATGAGGGGACAAGTCCGGCACTGCGCGGTATCCCATTCGTTGGCCGCCTTGCGGCTAGGGTTTCCGCGTTCGCTGATGACGTCACAGTTTTCGTATCCCGCCTCCAGGATATAGAGGCTGTGAAAGAGGCGGTTGTCGAGTATGAGCGGATTGCAGGGGCCAAGGTCAATTTTGACAAAAGCGAAGGTTTGCGGCTTGGTGCTTGGAGGGGTAGCAATACTCTTCCAGGGCCCTTCCGCTGGAGTGACGGACCCATCCGCATCCTCGGGGTGTGGTTTGGGCCCGACCTCCAACTGGAGCGAAATTGGTCGGAAGTACATGCTAAGGTGAATGCTCAGGTGGGAATCTGGCTTTCAAGGAGGTTGTCCTTAAAGGGCAGGGCGGAGGCGTGCGCCGCGTACGTCTTCCCCTTGATCCTTTACCGATTAGCTGTACTCCCTCTGCCTAAGGCACATCGGTTGGCACTGCAACGATCCCTCTCCAGACTTGTCTGGGGAGGTGCAAGGCCGATGGTCCGTAGACAGGTCTGTATCCAACGTACACGCAACGGGGGTCTGGGTATGCCTGATCTGGAGAGCCACTGGCTTGCTGAAAGACTTGCATATCTGGGCCGTGTCTTGACGGGGGACTCAGTGTGGAGACGAAAGGCGAGTCGGACTTTTCCTCGCCTCAAGTCAGACCCAAAGGCTGAAGGTCGACGTAGGCCTTTGGGCGAAGTACTGTTTGTCCGCGAGTGCCGAAAGGCCCTTCGTAACCTTCTTGGGTCCAGTGACCTTTCATGGCCTCGGAAGGAGCTGTATCGGGAATTAGTGGTGGGTTCCGCTTCTGATCCTCTCAGCGAGCGGCGCGGCTGGACGGCGGAGGAGATCCGCTCTCACTGGAATTGGGCGCCAGGATCGAGCTTCTTGAACAACTCCGAGTTCTCGCTCACCTGGCGACTTGTTCGGAATGCGTTACCCCTTCGCGGCTTGAACTTCAGAGCGGGCCTGGCAGACATGCCTGATTGCCCTCGCTGCAGCAGTGGCTTAGAAGAAACGGCTGAGCACGTCTTCTACTACTGCGAGCGAGTCCGCCCGTTTTGGGATCACGTCGGGGAGTGGACGGCTCGCATCGAACCCAAACAGCTTGTGCTGCTCGACGTTGGTTACGTCGTAGACAACGTTCTTCCTCCGTATCACGGTGAGAAGCGTGTGGTGTTTCTCGCGATCCTAGCTGTAGCTAGAATGGTGATTTGGACGACGCGAAACAAGGGATTGTATGACGATGCAAACTTTTCTCATCGTGATCTGGTCTTGTATTTTCGGCATCAGCTGAGGGTCAAAATCAGATGCGATAGAAAACGCTTGGATCGCATAACATTCAGCAAAAGGTGGGTGACTGCAGCGAGCTTGGTCGTACGAAAGGGGGCAATGTTGGAGTCATCCTTCCCGCCTCTGCCTACCCATGGCGTCTATGGAACGGGTCCCTAGGGACCCCACCCTTGGTAAGTAGGATTTTGCTTTGTTTTGTTTTTTCCCCTTGCAACCTAGTTAGCAGTATGTTGTGAGTCATTGTCCCCGTCATTTAGTCGCTAGCACTCAAGATCTTCCCCAACCCCATTATTTTTGTACCTCAACCTGTATCCCAGTCCGCTTTTTGAAGATCTTGAATATTCATATGTATAAAATCAAATCACCCGCTTCTATCGACCCATGCCGAGCCCGACCCTTTTAATTCTTTTATCCCTGTAGAGTAGGAACCCCGCCCCACCTAGGGTAGGTCCGGCTTGTTTCCGGTATTTTCGACCCGGAAAACAGTCGGCCTCCAATTTTATAGACGGGGGGATGGGAGGGAAACCAAACGGGGAATTTTTTCCTTGTTTTTCGTGTATATATGTTTTTTCGGGGTTTTTTCTCCCATTCCCAGCATATCCATCAAAATCATACATTGTAAATAAAATCATGCATAAGTTTCGGGTTTTAAGTAGGAATTTTTCATAGAGCAAATGCGGTATTGTGGTGGCTGCTGCGTGTATGGCGATGGACGAGTGATTATATATTGTATTGTTGAATGGGTCGGCGAATGTGGCTAGCTAGGTTCCCCATAGAAAATACAGTTATAGCATGACCGCTCCCTTCCCCTCCCCCAAAACCACAAGGCCTCGTGCCTTCTTTGTACTTACAAAGAAATAAAGTTAACGTTGTTCTCCGAGAAGTCAACCCCCGCCGTTATTACGTGTGTTATAACTTGGAATACGTGTATTACTTGTTAGAACTTAGTAATCTCGGTAAGACTTGTTTTTCGTCAGACTTTATTTTTTTTTGCAAGCTTACCCGAGTAGTGACTTGTGACACTTTTTAGAAAAAGAATTTCAGAAGTAGTTACTTGTGACAATTTTTAGTTTAACTTAGACACTTGTTTTAATTTTCCGGCGTTTATTTTTCTTGTGGTCGGACTAGATTTATTTTGAGTTTTTCTTTTTTAATTTAGCGGGGGTATCTACTAGTTCTAATCTTTTAGTAATTTTTACGGCGGGTTGCCTAATTTTATAATTTTCACTTTTTTGTTGAACAGTAGAACCCCCCTCCTCCACACTTGCAACAGGTGGGGGCTTTAGTTTTACCCTCCTGGCTGCAAACTATACCGCAGTCATGGAGGGTTCTACCTCCCCAAAAAATGACATTGACAAAACCAAACAAGATTCTTCACAAGAGAGTTTGATAGGCGCGAATTGGCCATCGCTGCCGGTCCCCGCTGATTCGCAAAGAACAATACCTGACGCAACACAAGATACTCCGATACAGCCAGCCCAAAAGAGCCCCACACCTTGGAAGGGCCAGCAGAGGGGACCTGCCGACTACGAAAGGGATAGGGTGGAGAAGTACGCGAAGTACTTCAAAGGCAACGAGATTCTGCCCATCCCTGAGTTGGAACAAAAATTAACACCCAGGATCCTCTCGCTGGTCGTTTCGGATCTCAAAACCAAAAGGTTGGTGGGGCTGAAGAAGGAGACATTTGAGGAGTTATTGAGGAAGGCGGGCATCCCATGCCAGTACTTCTGTCGCAAGAGTTTTGCGACGTGGGATGTCCTCCTTCCGACGGAAGACCAGGCTGCGAAGCTGGCAGCCAATAACATTACGACCAGGTGCTTCAGGCTGCAGCCGGAATATAGGGGCACCCGTAGGCTCAACGTCACCATCTGCAACGTCCCGGCCTCCTTTACTGGGGAGGTGTTTGCGGCCTACTTAAGCTCTTACGGCCAAGTGGAGGAGTATAAACTCCTCAGATCCCCGACCGGGACAGCCTACGGGGATTATGCCTTCCGGATGTGCCTGACGAGGGATGGCTTCAAAGCCATCCCCGAGATTCTAATCAGCGGGGACAGACAGATGATAGTGATGGTGGAGGGGCGGAGACCGAGGTGTTGGTCATGCAAAAAAATTGGCCACATCTCGAAGTTCTGCCCCGAGAAACTTGAGAATGCTGCAGCAGCAGCGACAGCAACAACAACAACAACAGTTTCAACAGCCACCACCACCACCACCAGCAGTAAGACAGCCGAGGCTCAGGACCCGAGTCAGGGCCAGCCCAAAACAAATGACAAAGAGGGCTGGTCCGAGGTGACGCGGAAGAGGAGGGGTTCCCCCAAACAAGGGGAAAAAGGTTTAATGGTATCCCCACCTCAAAACGAAACCAAAACGCCGGAACCAGCAGCAGTAACAACACAAGGAAAAGCAACATCGTCAACAACAAAGAAAGGGCCACAGACCCCAACAACAAAGACAACAGCAACAACACCAGGATCACCCACATCGGCAAAAAAGAAAAAGGGTGGAAAAAACAAGGAAGACCATGAAAGCATGGAGACATCGACAAATCTGAAAAGAAGGCGAGACAGCGGGGAGGGGGCTGCCAAAAAAATGTGTGCAGGACCTTCCAGCACCGAAGACCCATTAGAAGGGCCTTCAAATGCATACCCCCAAAAGCAGCCTCTTCCCCAACAAGTTCCAATACAAGCACCACTCATGGCTCCTCTTCCGCCACCACCTCCCCTACCACTTCCGTCAATGTTCCCTCCTCAACATTGCATTTCTCGGAATGCCCCCCCCCCTCAGTCGCCACAACCCCCACAATATTTACAACCCCCATTACCACCACCACAATCACCACAACCTCCCCCACCAACTGAAACACCCCCATTTCATCCCCAGGTCCGTAGACATCAAATTGTGCATACAAGGAGAGCACAATCGCTCGAAAGACCATCCCCACAAAAAATAGCCAGGTCGCTATCATTACCATCCCTGAGTCCGATCTCTTCCCCGGAACTCTTTCCGGAACGGACTCCCATTACAACAAACCCCCAGACCACATCATCCCAACATAAAAAAGAGGCGGCAAACAGTGCCGATACAGAAAAAAATCAGCAACTCAAAGCTAAACATTTATGCACCGTTGGTGCAGAAGCAGTAACGGACCATCAACTTAAGAAGATGTTAAAACCGTTACTGCAACTGGAAAAGATTGGAAAAAAGAAAGTGAACAATCCATGTAATTTTAAGGGTGCAGCCATGGTGACCACTTTCATCCGTTCGGCTGGTGACCGTACCAAGGGCGTATGGAAGTTCTTGGATACGGTCCGCCAGACCGACACGGGTGTAAAGTTGGCGGAATTGGAGCACCCTTCCTTGAAAAGATGTTTGCCTTTTTGCTCAGGGAGGGTCCCTATTTTAGTTCACCCCTCCTTCTATAGAGCGCTAAAAGTACGGTTCCCGCTGGATGTCGGCGGAGTGTCTAGGGATGGCCGAGTAAACACTGAGCTCGGCACGGGCTCTCTGAGACAGGCCGTTGGCATCCTCACCCCTGGGGATTTCCGGCCCATAGTCGACACTGACTAAGGTATGTGTGATTGATGTCTTTAAACATTGCCAGTTTGAATGTGAGGGGACTGAGGGATTCAAGCAAGTGTGCGCGCTTGCTTGGTGAACTCAGGAACCTCTGCGTAGATGTTGCTGCAGTGCAGGAGACCCACTTCACTTGCGATGCCGACTGTCGGGTGCTGGAAAACGACTTTAACGTTTTCTCAGCATACGGCAGCCGCATCAGCGCTGGGGTCTCTTTGCTAGTTGGACGCAGCCTTGATGCTGATATTGACGTTGTTTTTGCAGGTGACGGGGGCCGGCTGGTTGTGGCCGATGTTGCCGTGAAAAGTTTCAAGTTTCGTCTGGTTGCGGTTTATGCGCCCAATATCGCTGCGGAGAGGGTTTCCTTTTTTCGTCGGTTGGCGTCGTTCCTGGACGATAAGAAGCGGCTAGTCTTAATGGGTGATTGGAATGCGATCCTTGATCCCAAGATAGATAAGGTCGGTCGGGGAGCTAGTAGTGCGGGAAGGTGTGAGAGCAGCCTTGTCGGCTTCGTGACTCGTCACGATCTCGTCGACAGGTTTCGTCTTGATCACCCAGGGCGGGAGATGTGGACGTGGCTAGATAGCTCGCCCTCTGCCAAAGTAGGTTCCTACTTGGACAGAGTGTTAGTGAGAAGAGCTGACATTGATTTTGTTAGTTGTCCCACGTTCCATTTGATAGCGTGGACTGACCATAAACTCATTAGAGTCAGTCTGCGGTTAGTTAATAGACCTAGTCTAGCCGGCTACTGGAAGTTCAATACCTCCTTACTGGAGATACGGGACTTCCGGGACCGGCTGGAATCCCTAATTCAGCGGGCGTTAGTGGGGGCGGTTACCGGGAATAGGTGGTGGGCTTCTCTTAAGCATAGAATTAGAGATTTCGCCACCAAGTACGGTCGACAGCTCAACTTAGATAGGACCGCGGAGGCGAAATCTATAGATGATAGACTTTCCCGGGCGGTGGCTGGGGGGGACTCCCTAGGTGTAGAGCTAGCTAGGAGGGACCTTGAGCGTGAGAGTAGCGAGCGCTACAAGGGATCAGTAGTTAGATCTAGGCTAAAAAGAGTTCTCAACGAAGCTGTGAAATCGAACGCGACTGCGCGTGAAGAAGAAGTGCGAAGGTTCCCCGATCGGTACATCGCATCTGTGAAGACCCCGGACGGGCGTCTGCTGCGATCAGGTCGTGAGATACGTGACGCCTTTCGGGCGCACTTTCGGGATCGCTTTGCCCGCTGCACTGATCTCCCGCTCCGGGAGTTTCGTAGCTATCTGGCCGACTTCCCCCGTCTTGGGGCGGCTGAAGCGGCTAGCTGCGAGGGTGTGGTTACTGAATGCGAAGTCCGTGATGCGTTGAAGCAGGTCGGCCTCAACAAGTCGCCGGGACTAGATGGTTTGCCGTACGAAGTGTACTTGAGGATGTCGCACATGTTTGTGC
>CAUZXS010000665.1:0-30000 GCA_963585895.1 Sepioteuthis lessoniana
TTTCATATCAGAGTTTTGGATATCTTCTATCAGTCCCTCACGAATAAAACTTTTTGAAACTTCCTACATAGAAAATACTGCTCTTTTAAAAATCGTTTTCGTTAATTATAGACACTTTGCCTCATTATTTATCAATATATATGCTCTACGGTATTTTTCTGGCCTAAATCGACATCATGTATTTTAATTTATCTCTGATAGTGGTTGGCTTTTTCGAGTAGGTGAGTGGCCCCAACATTAAGCCAGGTCGGAGCAGAATTTAAAATCAGATTTTCAAATTAATACTGATTTTTGAGGTAAACAAACTTTCTTAATGACTAATTGAAACCCCATGAAATATCCAATATCTCCGCTACGAGAAGGGTGCTACTCGAGATCGTTTTTGCTGAGTTTAACAGGTTTGAATTGAGAGTATTTCTTTCTCTACACCAGTTACCATGCCAAGCTTAAAATGCTGAATCTTCAATACAATTTACCAATAGCTGGATTTATACCTTTCCCAAGCATATTTGTGGTAAGTGAAATGCATACGACCTCGTCAAAGATTTAAACTTGGGGCATTTTTTCTATTTGTCTCTGTTTGCCATCTCCATTTTGATACAGCTGTGAAATAATTACTGAGATGAATAATTGTATGATTTCATTTTTTTAGTTTGGTCTGGTCACAAATTGTTCAGGTGTCTTTTATTTAGCTAAAATCTTTGAGTGGGAATTTGAGTCAAATTAGAAAGCTCAAGCGTGTGCATCAGCGACTATGATAATGTACAGCTTTCATCTCTAGACCGGAAGGCCAAATGTAAATGGAAGAGAGTCATTGCCCGTCATAAGTATGAATGAGTTAAAATGAAAACATGATGAATGTTGGAAACACGTGTTGTGATCATGATGAGACGACGCAATAATTTAGTGAGACTAATGATATACTGAATTTTAGAATATATTAAAATTAGCGAATTTTTAAAATTAGTCATTTTAGGCAGTAACTATTTCGGGTTAGACGTTGGTACGAATCGGTCAGGTCAGAGGAGGGAGTGTCTCTTTGTGTCTGCCAAGCTGGAGTTCGTATATAGGCCCATACGATGTCTTTCTCCCTCTCTTGTCCTTCAGTGATAGTTAGAAAAACTTGTATGCAGACTGAACAATGAACACCTTCCAATCTGGATTTAAAAAAATCGACAATTTCTCTCTATTGATATATTTGACATATTGTTACGCCGATACGTTTCAATAAATAATTGTTAATTGTTAACGGATAATTTTTCTTGTCTTTGAGTAGCCGGCACGGAGGCAACTTGCTCGAACGAACCTGCTCAACCGTCAGAATAAGTTTCGGATGGAAAGTGTAATTTCCCATGAGTGGATCTTTCAAGCTCAGCGTAGGAATACAGGGGAAGGATAAATAGTATACCCGGAAATGTATGTGGTAGTCATGGAACCAAGGCCGAAATTAAGTACCGTTACCACCACTGTATCAGATTCGGTATCTTACTTATAGTATCACATTTGATACTATTACCACCCATAGTATCACAGTGCTGCGCAAGCATGGTATCAGATGTTGTACCGTTACTGGGATAGATCGAATAAAATAGTACTAATAACCATTTACCTCTCTCTCTCTCTCTCTCTCTCTATATATATATATATATATATATATATATTTATGGTGAGACCGTGTTCCATCACAAATGAACCTTGTTCTCATCTATGTGACTGACGACAAAGACTAAATTACGAGAATTATTTTGGATTACGCGTGAAACGATCACACACGAGATTTGGGGATTTTTGTTTTAAAAAGGCTATGGCATTTAGTTGGCTTTTGATAGAATGTCAACTAACAACTTAAGTTTCAGGACTTGCGAAATTGCGTTTATTCACTGGTAGTGTGACAAGTAACTAATTGAATTTCAGGTCTAAATTAAACTGAAGTCATTTTCAATTTGTCAAACGACAGTTATTTTTTATATCAACACAAGATTAACCTTACCCGTATTCCTATTTTTTATACCAGTCTCGTCAGAAGAAAACATTCAGCACCAAGTATAAAGATTGCATTTTTCTAAAACCACATTTCTGACTTTTTGAATTTCCTGATGTGAATCGTTCTTTTAACTTGTCTTTCCCTCAACCAATTTTCTTCAAACACCACAACGTTTATTTCCACTAAACTTTTGCAGTGTCTTTACTACTGAATGGGTGCACTAAATGACACTAACGAAACGCAGAGAGAAAAAGCTTGGTATGATCTACACAAGATTCTTACTACTGTTTTGAAAGAATCTTGATTTTTTTGCAATGCGTTTTGTTGGATTCCTGGCGGTGCCTCCACACAGAATAGCCAGAATATAAAACCCATAAAAATTACAAATCCAAATATAATTACACAAGGGACTCACACAATGACAAGGGTATCAGGGTTAACAGGTGGTCTCTTGACAATCTTCCTTCAAATCTGGACGTAGTTCTGCAAATATTGGCAGCTCTAATTGCAGGGACACAGACAACAACAAAAGCAACCACCAAACTCAGAAACACCAACGGAAGAAATGGACTTGGGAAGACATCAGAAATGAAATTCACTGTTATTTTAAGAGCTATCCTACACAAAGAGAGCATAGAAAATGATAAAAGTTTAGGCAGAATCAGCAAGATTTAATTCAGCAAGCAGACCAAGCTAGAATATTATATAAAAAAGAACATTTGTTCCCTATCCTTGAAATATAAAATTATTCCAAATAAATAGGAGAAAATATCAATAAGACCCAACAACCAGAACCGAAGCGCTAAAAAGTGAATGCAATAAGCCGTAACCAAACTGAATCGCAAAATAATGAAAACCGAACCACCACATCCACCCAAAACCACTAAACGAACGTTAACAGAAGAAGACAGAATAAATGTAGATTTAAAAATAAAACCATGACTAAAAACAAGATTACATTACTATCACTCAGAAATGAAGATTGGAAAAACTCAAGATAGAAAATGAAGAGATAAACAAAATTATAAACAAATATCCTAACAGACAGCATAACTTACTTAAACGAGATAATTCAATAAAAAGAAGAAAAAAAAGAACTTACAATATTGTGGACTTTGCTATCCCGGCTGTCCACAAAATAGAATTGAAAGAAAGTGAAAAGAAGGATAAATATCTGGTCCTTGTTAGGGAATTGAAAAACTGTGGATCATGAATGTGATAATTATACCAATCGAGATTGGTATTTTTGGTACAGTCACCAAAGGATTATTAAAGGGACTGGAGGACTAGGAAATAAGAGGACGAGTGGAGACAAATTAAACTGCTATATTATTGAGAACGGCCTGAATTCTAAAAAGAGTCCTGGAGATTGAGGAGACTTGTTGTCACTCAAACTTCCGTAAAAAAAAACTCTCAATAAGTAAATAATGATAATAATAAAGTAATGATTGTGCCAATTATGATCGGTGCGTTAGGCACAATAACTAAAGGATTATTAAAAGGCCTGGAAGACTTGGAAATAGGCGGGCGGGCGGACAGAGACTATCCAAACGACAGCATTGCTATGAACGGCCACAATCCTGAGACGAGTCCTGGAGACCTGAGAAGACTTGCTGTCACTCAAACTCCCCTGAAAAACTATCAGTTAACACTGATGTGAAAAACTCTAAAGAAGTATATAATAATAATAATAATAATAATAAACAGACTAAACTAGCCTAGCACGAGTGTTAACGCTAAACCTAAAATATAGAAGAAAAAGAAGGAAAGGAAGAACCAACCCAAAAGTAGAAAGTTACCCCATTCTGTCCGTGAAATAGTGGAGGCCCATTAGTATATAAATGCTTGTAAAATGAGAAAAATAATTCTAGTGGGCATTTGGTAAAAGGAACTAAAGCAGTAATGGTCGTTCATTTCCAAAAATCTGCAAAAGAGGTTAGTGATATTGGTCTGCTAAACTTTTCATTTAAGAAATGCATATCTGATTTTTATTCAATGTTCCGTAGTAAAATCTTTGCTGTATATTATATGCCTTAAATGAAGAACCAATTTTAAGCCGACTATAAATTAATAAAAGGAAAAAGCCTCACTGTTAGACCGCGAAATTCTATTTAAGAAAAATATAGAACTATAACACGTGAGAGCGCCATTTTTCGAAAGATTGTTTTGGAAACAAACACAAGTAAGGTAGGAACTAAAATAGAACGGGAAGGAAAAAAAATCTCCTCTAACAATATAATTGTCTTGGTCTTTAACTATGTTAAAACTTAACGGGAAGGGATTTTTTTGTGGCACGCTGTTCATGTACAACCATCATAGCTATTCTTGGTCACATCTGTGTCAGGCACGCAGATCATAAACAACCCCTGGGTCTGGTATAGCCACATTATACCAGCCCTGATAAAAATGTCCAATCACAATATTACACAACGTGAGACCCAGGCAATGGCCCTGGGAGTTATGATCAGCAGGTGCTCTCCAGATAGCCAACATGCAAGACCCGCTCGTCATCCTACGAATGTTGGCTGCTCTTTGTTCAGGTACATAAATGACGACGTAAGAAACCACAACAATCAGAGACCTACACGCACAACATAGACTAGGGAAGATAATCAACTTGCACTACATTGCTATTTTAGGAGCAACCCGTCAGAAAGAGGATAGAGGAAAAGTATGATAGAGATCTGGTCAAATTGTTCGACATTTCAGACAACTAGCCAAACGCTTGCCGATCAAGTTAGAACAATAATTAAGAATGACTTGTTTTCTGTCCTTGAATTGCTAGAAATCCACTAAAAAACACATAAACCCATAACACAGTAACAGACACATCAAGTGGTGTCAAACAAAAACATGCCAACGAAAAATAACTGCAAACTTTGGCAATTGAAAACATCACACTCCCAAACGAAATACTACCAAAAAACCAGTAAGAACCACTATCACAAGAACAAAAGATAAATGTAGAAAATGTAAAGAGAATCATGAGTAGTGAAAAGACTATTCTACCTTCATTAAGAAATATAGAAGGAAAACACTTAAGATTGAAACGAATAAAATAAATCACATATTACCTTACATACCGACGAATAATATAACCGAGTTAAATGAACTAATCTATGCAGGTGCAAAGTTAGTTTGCAAGGAAATTGGGATCCCCTCAAAAAACACAAAGAAACAGTCAAAACCTGGATGGGAAATTCAAACTGGAAACGCAAATGAAGAACCTACGAAAACAAGGCAGAATGATAAAAAAGAGAGGCGCTGAAATAAGCGTGAAAGAAGAACAAGCAACGCAGAAAAAAATAACAGTACAACTTGAGGAAATAACCAGAAAGTGCTGGCGAAAGAAAGAAGATTAAAGAGATATCAACAAAGAGTAAAACAATATAGACAAAACAGGACTTTACAGACAAACGAAAGAAAATTCTATATAAATTGGGAGGGAGTGACACGAAAACATACCACCAACCGGATGCAAAAGAAACCGAACGATTTTGGACAAAAATATGACAACCAAAAAAAACATTACGAAAATGCTGAATGGATAAACAAAATTACAAGAGAACTAGACGGAATTGAGGAAGGTCCCAAAACGGAAATACATATCGACTTACTCAAAACAACACTGAAATGAATATCAAACTGGAAAACGCATGGCTTTTGATTCAAGAAATTCACCTCTATTCACGGCAGACTATCTCTAGAAATGAACAGATGCCTACAAGTCGCGCACGTACCGGAATGGATGACCAAAGGAAAGACTATTTTGATCCAGAAGGACCCAAGCAAAGGAACTGTTCCAAACAATTATAGACCAATAACCTGCATAGAAATGACATGGAAAATACTAAGAGCACATATAAAGGAAAAAATTTACTACTCACTAACAAGCCGCGGATTGTTCCCTGACAAACAGAAAGGATGCGGCAAAGGATCCAGAGGCACAGCAGAATTACTCTACATAGATTAACCCATACTAAATGAGAGCAAGACAAGACGGAAAAATCTAGTTATGGCCTGGATTGACTACAAAAAGGCATATGATATGGTTCCACAAAGCTGGATAATATACTGTTTCAAAATGTACAAAATATCACATGAATCCATAAACTTCATCGAAAAGACCATGCAAACCTGGAGAGTGGAGCTGACAGCAGGAGGAAGAAACTTAGCTGAAACAAAGATCCAAAGAGGTATTTTCCAAGGAGATGCACTATCACCCTTACTATTCATAATAGTCATGATGCCACTCAACCACATATTCAGAAAATGTACCGCTGGCTACAAACTCAGCCGATCGCAAGAGAAAATAAATCACCTAATGTTCATGGATGACATTAAACTATTTGCAAAAAATGAAAAAGAACTGGAAACTCTCATACACGCCGTTAGAATATACAGTCAGGACATAGGGATGGAATTTCACATAGAAAAATGTTCCATTCGCGTCATGAAAAGTGTCAAACGACATATCACTGATGGAATGGACCTACCAAATCACGACGCTCGGAGAAGAGGAAACCTACAAATACTTGGGTACCTTGAAGGCTGATACTATCAAACAAGTGGAAATGAAAGATATGAGCCGGAAAGAATATCTCAGAATTAGAAAACTACTCGAGACAAAATTCTCCAGCAGAAACCTCATCAAAGGAATAAATACCTGGGCGTTGTCCATCATTAGATATTCGGTACCCTTCCTCAAGTGGACCAGAGATGAACTAAAATAAATGGATCAAAGAACAAGAAAACTAATGACTATTCATAAGGCATTACATCCCAGAGTCGACGTTGACAGACGATATGTTTCAAGAAAAGAGGGAGGAAGAAGACTCGCCAGCATCGAAGACAGCGTTGACACATCGATACAACGGCTGGAAGACTACATAGAAAAATACGAACGAGGACTAATTACAGCCATCAGAAACAATACGGACAATATGACACACGATCGAATGACAACAACTCGGAAACGAAAATGGGAGGAAAACAACTCTATGGCCGCTTTAAACGACGAATAAACAAAATATCACACCAGAAAACCTGGACCTGGGTAAGCAAAAGAAACCTTAAGAGAAAAATGGAATCTCTGCAAGTGGCAGCATAGGACAACGCCATAAGGACCAGTCATGTCAAAACGAGAATAGATAAGATGCAACGAAACAGTAAATGTAGGCGATGCTGTAACAGAGACGAAACGATCAATCACATAGTAAGCGAATGCAGCGAATTAGCACAGAAGGAGTATGAGGCAAGACACGACTGGGTCGGTAAGGTGATTCACTGGGAAATGTGCAGGAAATTTCAATTCGACCATACTTACAAATGGTATATACACAACCCAGCACCTGTCCTACAAAATGACAAGCATAAACTTGTATGGGACTTTAACATACAAACAGATCACCTAATCCCGGCAAGAAGACCAGACCTTATAATAATCAACAAAAAAAAAAAAAGAGAATTTGCAAAATTGTCAACTTACCTGTCCCGGTGGATCATAGAATAAATCTGATGTAATTTGAAAAGAAGGATATGTTCCTCGACTCTGCTACAGAATTGAAAAAGCTGTGGAACATGAAAGTAACGATTGTGCCAATTACTAAAGGATTATTAAAAGTCCTGGAGGACTTGGAAGTTGGCGGACGGGTAGAGACTATCCAAATGACAGCATTGCTGGGAACGGCCAGAATCTTGAGAAGAGTCCTAATGACCTGAGGAGACTTGCTGTCACTCAGACTCCTGTGAAAAACCATCAGCTAACACTGAGGTGAAAAACTCTATAGGAGTAAATAATAATAATTTTAAAAAAGTATACATCTTTAGTACACTATTCCTATCAAATTGCAATATTATACAAGTCAATCTAGGTAAACAGCCATTTTAAAAACATGAACAATACATACTTAGTCATCATCTCAATATTTGAAGACAGAATACATTTTCAATGATGTTAAGCATATTCTCAAACATATGTATGTGGCCTAGAGATGTGATATGTTGATGTCCATTGGATCTTCGCAAGTGGCTGTAATTTTTGGTTCAGACGTAGGTATATTTCTCTGCAGAATTTGTACAGCATATCCTAGACACCACCGACCAAGAGTTAAGCTCATTTAAATGGATTTATATCCCACAGTCTGATACGCAAGCCTCGATATTATTAGGCTGCCTTATCTTCCTTTTTGCCCATCAATCTAAACACTCATCCTCAAGAACTATAGACTCACATATTCGTTTCAATTATTCCCAATTTCATTCTGAGCAGGTGAGGTAGCACCAGCTTGGGTCAAATTTCAGTGCCAAATAAATTGATTTGAAAATCATGGATTTGATAGTAATACATGAAACCATACAACTGTGGGAATATTATTCATATTATATAGGAATAAGAAATTATTCTTATTAAATACAAATATAAGAAACTATATAGAGTTTCCAATAAAGAATTCATAATAAATAAGAATAATTATTTTAAAACTTGAGTAAAAATTCTGTGTACTAAATAGGAAGACTTCATGGAGAGTCTTAATTGTGTAATGGCTAAAATGCTCGATTACAAACGTGAAGTCAACCAGTTTGAACTATAATCATGTTATCAAATTCCCTTTCGAACTCATGGTTTGGCGGAAGTTATGAACCCTCTTATTCTTTCTGCTACGGGTTAAAAAGAAGCTTTGTTTTACTTCTACCAGTATATCCAATAAATGTTCATATACAAAGCAAAATAAACCCACTGAAGAAAATGTGAAACCATACTTTTATGTAGATTATTAGAATAAAAAACGGATACTTGATATTATATCAGTGCAAACAGTGTTAAGTTCAAATCTTGTACAAGGCTGTTAGCATTTAACTTAGCCTTGATGCTCTTGGAAAATACATGATTCCACCTGTTTTTCCACCATCTATGAGCGAATCTTGTGCAAACTGGGTTTTTCAACCTTGCTTTGGATACTATCGTAGGAGAAGGAAATTTTGAAGTCAAATCAGCTTTACTTCGCAAAACTTTACCTTATGTTACATTCTGCTTCCAGTTGAGATTTTGGATAAATACATATAACTGTATACAAATTATTTGTATTCAGGTTTATCTGCAAATGATTATTAAACAAAAGTTACAAGAAACCGTTTTAGCCCAGCCGGCTGGGGCTGTAGAAAACGCCGACTTCATCTTCAACAAGTGTCTTGTATAAGATATTAAACCATCTAATGGCGACACCCTATCTTTGGAACTTGGGGAATATGGAAATGTCCTTTATTGTCATTGCTCCCTAGTCCTATCTGAACACGAGTGGAAGCATCAATAGGGTCCTATGTAGAGGTCAAATAGAACAGACATTTAAAGTGTGTGTAAACAAATGAATAATGCTTAATTGAATTGTTAGTGATATATAGCAATACTTGGAACCATTTAACTGTGTGCAATAGAATAAGTTTTATTGAATAGAATTATTGCTGTTAAATAGCAACACTAAAAACTCTTTAAATGCGTGTCTAAATTGGATTATTAGTTTTAGATAATACAACTTGGAACCCTTTTAACTGTGTGCAAATGAATGAATACAGTTGAAAAGAAGAAGTGTTAATAACAATACTTCTAACCTTTTCTACAAACAAATAATTAATACTGAATGGAATTACAAGTGTGAAATAGCGATAGTTAGAATCATTTAGCTATGTAGAAACTGTGTAGCAATACGAATGAGCTAACAAATTAGTTCTAGCCCATTTAAAAATTAAATAACCAACCATCTATTCACTTAATGTATATCCATGTAAATGTGTGCAAACAAACGAATGTTCGAAATTGTTAGTGATCCTATTTACCAACCCCTCTGCTCGGGCAGGATATGACACAAGGTCAGTTTTTAAGCGGAGTTTAACAGGTTTGAATTCAGAGTTTTCCTTCTCCTAGACTAGTTGCCTAACCATGGCTGAAAAACCCAGTCTGTCCTACTATTTTCCCAAGGGTATTAGTGCTATGTGAAATGCAATCAGTCTCGTCCATGATTTGAACTCGTGTCGCCATGTCCATTTCCTACGACGGTAACCATTACACCACTGGCACCTCCCAATTGTTAGTGATACATAGCAATGCTTGAAGCAATTTAAATGTGGGCAAACAAATGAGTAATACTAAATAGACATGTTACTCTTTGATAGAAATACTTGAAAGAATTTATCTTTGTACAACAATGAGCTGACACTCGTTTAAAATGTTAGTAACAAAAGGTTTTTGCACAACATATATATTTGTCATATATGTATAAACAGGATTTGGCATTAAATATACAATATTTGATAAACAATAAAACCCGAACCAACCCAACTTAAAACCAAATAAAGTCAAATTAAAGTTGGCGACCGTAGTCTAGGGCAACCAGAAGGACCCCTTTCCAATAGCTACTACACCGAGATGTAGTGGAGGGTGCAACTCCCTTCCCAGGATTGCTCCACTTTATCCTTGATACGTACCTTATATTGCTGAGTTTTAAGCAAGGAGGTATCAAGTATCATTTTTAAAGTCTGATATGGCGCGACCAGGGATGGAACCCAGGTCTCCCAAACCATTTGTTAACACTCTACCCTGTAGACCAAGGAGCCAGTTAGCATATCAAAGACTGACTTCGGCATTTAAACACACAACAACATTGATATTCATGAAAAAGACATATGTATGTATATAGCAGTTTACTTGTTTTCCAATCGATTTGCTGAGTCATATATGTGTTTGTGGAATAATCAGTGTCGAGTCAGAAAAACGGTGGCTGTGTATGACAGTGAATCCTCAGACCCCCCAAATCGTGTTTCTTCCCTGTTTTCACAGGCTGTACATGGCATTGCGTAAAGGACAATCATTAATGGAAAATATAAGCTTTAAAACTTCCAAGTCAATGATCGGACAAGAATCGTATCTTTAACCGTGATTTGTCAGTAATTATTCTATATTAGCACCGTATTTGTTCATGATCTGCGTAAACTAAGTAGTTCAAACGTCGATAAATCTAGTAAAATAAAATGGCTTTACTCTGAAAAATAAAACAAGCAATGAGCTGCCGATACCCTGTAGAAACGATATCTGATGCCAAGTATGCAAATGATCAAGTGCTTCAAGCAAATACTCCTGGCCAAGCCGATTCCCTGCTGGATACCCTAGACAAAGCAGCAGGTGGCATTCGCTTCCACTTAAATGCGAATAAAACAGAGTACATGTGTTTTAAACAAGAAGAAGCCATTTCTACCTTCAGTAGCAAGCCTCTAAAATTTGTAGACAACTTCGCATACTTCGGCAGCCATATCTCGTTTTCTGCAAGTGCTGTTTATTTGCGCCTTTCGAACGTGTACACTGGTATAGAATGGGTATCAATCACATGAATGTCTCATCTATCAGATAAAATAAAACATGATTTTTTTCCTAACTGTGGCTGTTTCAATAATATTGTATGGATGCGCATAAGTGAATCTAACAAAATGCTTGAATGGAACGACAGAAGAATACTATATGCTATTTTGAACAAATTCTGGAAGCAATGTCCCAGAAAATAGCAGCTGTAAGGTAATTTATTTACCATCTACAAAAGATGACCTAGACATGTTGGAAGCAAGAGAAGTAAGGACAAGCTCATATGTGACGTTCTTCGATGGACTATTACATATAAACGGGCTTGTGTTTGCAAACATGAAATAAATTAGTTCTATCATATTTACCAAACCCTCCGCTCGGGAAGGATATGACACAAGGTCAATTTTTAAGCGGAGTTTAACAGGTTTGACTTCAGAGTTTTTCTTCTCCTAGACTAGTTGCCTAACCAAGACTGAAGAGCCAAGTCTGCCCTACTATTTACCCATAGCTGGAGGGAGAATAATTGGTTTCATACCTTTCCCAAGGGTAGTAGTGCTATGTGATATGCAACCAGTCTCGTCCAGGATTTGAACTCGTGTCGCTGTGTCCTTTTCCTACGACGATAACCATTAAACCACGGGCACCTCCAAGATTAGTTCTATCAGCTCCTTGATGACATTGGATTTAATCTGGAGGACCCGATAGAGGCGTTGGATAATAGGTAGTGATGGAATGCAAGAGTCAAGGATATCTGTGCTGTCAGTATGACTTGATGGTGACCATGACGATTATTTATATATTATTTTATAGTTATTGTTTCTTACATTTGGATTCATGAAGAACACACCCGCTTTAAGGCATTCTGAAGCTGCGGTATGAATATTTTCTTAGTGATATTTACAACTGGATTCGACCGGGTTACAATAGCGTTTAATTAATGGATCTTCGGCTTTGTCTCTATTGATATTGTCTTTTCAATCTTCACAAAAATAATACCGTTTTTTTACGCTTGGTCTCTCTTTATATTTGTTCTTTGATTCTATCCACATTTAAAAGAGTATTTTATCTACTTTCATTCTCTTTACAATTCAGCATTATTATACAATTTCTTACTTCTTATGTATTCAGCTATTTTTCAGCATTTTTTCTCTTATTCATCCATTTCTTTTTTCGTTTTTAACTTTTTATATGATATTTTTTCGGCCCGCTTTCGACATCTTAGTTATGCTTTACTTGTCTTTTGAAAATTCCCTCATATAATTTTATTGCATCGTGAATGTTGACAGATTTCAATCCATTTTCTTTGCCAGTTACACTTATGTTTAATTTCATTTTATATGACGACATATGTGTCTTTCGTTATTTTTACATTATTCTAAATTTGCGTATATAACAATTTATCTTTTGAGTCCTGATCTCCGATGCCATATCTACAAAGGTTTTCATTATAGCAATTTTCTTTGGAATATTCACTCACGCATACCTATATACATACCTATATACTGATACCTATATATATATATATATATATATACATATATATATATATATATATATATATATATATTTAAATGTAAAGGCACGCTTACTCTACTGTAAAGCCAATTTGATATTAAGCCTATCCACATGTCAGCGAACAAGGCAGAATGTTTTTAAATATCTTCTATCGAATAATTTAAAAATTCGTAAAGAAAGCCCTAACAGTAGTTTAGAAGAAAAAGCCTAGAATGCTACTACAGCCCCCCCCTCAGAAAAGGAAAAGGAAAAAAAAAAAAAAAAAAAAAAAAAACCAACAAAAACGAATTGTCCCCTTCACCCCAGTAGACCGCCCCCAAAGCTACCTAAAATATCAGTAGTAAATAAAAGTCCAAACGAAGAAGACGCATTTGAACTCAGGAGCCAAGTGGAAGAAATATGTCAATATTGGTCAGTATGTCTTTAATTCCAATTTAAAATGCTGAATTTTACAAAATGTTATGCTGTATTTTGTTTGTAAAATAATGCTTAAACTATGCGTTTTAAATGTAAAGGCACGCTTACTCTACTGTAAAGCCAATTTGATATTAAGCCTATCCACATGTCAGCGAACAAGGCAGAATGTTTTTAAATATCTTCTATCGAATAATTTAAAAATTCGTAAAGAAAGCCCTAACAGTAGTTTAGAAGAAAAAGCCTAGAATGCTACTACAGCCCCCCCCCCTCAGAAAAGGAAAAGGAAAAAAAAAAAAAAAAAAAAAAAAAAACCAACAAAAACGAATTGTCCCCTTCACCCCAGTAGACCGCCCCCAAAGCTACCTAAAATATCAGTAGTAAATAAAAGTCCAAACGAAGAAGACGCATTTGAACTCAGGAGCCAAGTGGCACTGACTCTTCGTTATTCACGCCGTTACTTTGATTATTACGATTTGGATTACTAAAAGTTAAAACATTGTTATTATCTCGGTAAGACTTGTTTTTTTTTTCCGTTGGACTTGATTTTTTCTTTTTTCAAGCTTACCTGAGAAGTTGTTACTTGTGACAATTTTGGTTTAATTTGGATTTGTCACTTGCTTTCGTTATCCGACGTTTGTTTCTCTTGTGGTCGGACTTGTTTTCCTTTCTTAAGTGTTTTGTCTTGAGTGTTTTTTAATTTTTCAGGGGGTATCTACGTGTTCTAATCTTTTTGTATTTATTCCGGCGTGTTGTACTATTGTCTAATTTTATAATTTTTACTTTTTTGAACAGTAGAACCCCCCCCACACACACTTGCAACAGGTGTGGGCCTTAGTTTACCCTCCTGGCTGCAAGCCCTACTGCAGTCATGGAGGGTTCCACTTCCAAAAAAAATGAAAACAACATTGAACCCTCAAAGGAACCCTCACAAGAGAGTTTAATTGGAGAGAATTGGCCATCACTACCGATCCCTGCTGATTCTCCAAGAACAATAGTGGACACATCACAGGACAGTCCAATACAGCCGGCCCAAAAGAGCCCCACACCTTGGAAGGGCCAGCAGAGGGGACCTGCCGACTATGAAAGGGATAGGGTAGAGAAGTACGCAAAGTACTTCAAAGGCAATGAAATTCTGCCCATCCCTGAATTAGTTGAAAAATTCACACCTAGGATCCTCTCGCTGGTCGTTTCGGATCTCAAAACCAAAAGGCTAGTGGGGCTCAAGAAAGAGACGTTTGAGGAGCTGTTGAGGAAGGCGGGCATCCCATGCCAGTACTTCTGTCGCAAGAGTTTTGCGACATGGGATGTCCTCCTTCCTACGGAAGAACAAGCCGCCAAGTTGGCGGCTAATAATATAACGACGAAGTATTTCAGGTTACAGCCGGAATATAGGGGCACCCGTAGGCTCCGAGTAACCATCTGTAACGTCCCGCCCCTCATTTCTGGGGAGGTTTTGGCCGCCTTTTTAAGCTCGTACGGCCAAGTGGAGGAGTATAACCTCCTCAGATCCCCAGCCGGGACAGCCTACGGGGATTATGCCTTCCGGCTGTGCCTGACGAGGGATGGCTTCAAAGCCATCCCCGAGATTCTAATCAGCGGGGACCGGGAGATGATCGTGATGGTGGAGGGGCGGAGACCGAGGTGTTGGTCCTGCAAAAAGATTGGCCACATCTCGAAGTTCTGCCCCGAGAAGCCAGAGAATGCAGCAACAGCAGCAGCAGCAACAGCAGCAGCAACAACAACAGCAACAACAACAGCAGCAACAGCTTCAACAGCCACCATCAGCAAAACAGCGGAGACCCAGGATCCGAGTCAGGACCAGCCCAAAACAAATGACAAAGAGGGCTGGTCCGAGGTGACCCGGAGGAGGAGGGGTTCCCCCAAACAAGGGGAAAAAGGCTTAATTTCACCCTCACCTCAAAAGCAGACCAAGCCACCGGAACCAGTACCAGCAGCAGCAACAGCGGAACAAGCAACAACGCCAACAGCTAAGAAAGGGCCACAGACCCCAACAACAACAACAACAAAGACAACAGCAACATCAACAACACCAGTATCACCAACATTGGCTAAAAAGAAAAAGAAAAAAAAAACCAAGGAAGACCATGAAAACATGGAAACAACAACAAACTTGAAAAGAAGAAGAGACAGCGGGGAGGGGGCTGCCAAAAAAGTGCGTGCAGGACCTTCCGACACAGAAGACCCTTTAGAAGGCCCTTCAAATGCACATCACCAAAAGCAGCCCCTCCCCCAACAAGTTCCAATGCAGATACCACTGCTGGCTCCTTTTCCGCCACTCTCCTTACCACCACCTCCCCTACCACTTCCGCCAATGTTCCCTCCTCAATATTGCATTCCTCAGAATGCTCCCTCTGACTCGCTACAACCCCCACAATTTTTACAACCCCCATTACCACCACAACAACTACCACAACCTCCTCTACCAACAGAAACACCCCCACTTCATCCCCGCCGACATCAAATTGTGCATATAAGGCGAGCACAATCCCTGGAAAGGCCGTCCCCCCCAAAATTACCCAGGTCACTATCGTTACCATCCCTGAGTCCAATGTCTTCTCCAGAACTCTTCCCAAAATGGACTCCCATCCAAACAAACCCCCAGACTACATCATCCCAAAATCCAAAAGAGGCGGCAAACGATGCCGAGAAAGACAAACAACAAAAGGCAAAACATTTTTGCACCGTTGGTGCAGAAGCAGTAACGGACCATCTATTAAAAAAGATGTTAAAGCCGTTACTGCAACTGGAAAAAGTGGAAAAGAAAAAAGTTAACAACCCTTTTAATTTTAAGAGTGCAGCCATGGTGACCACTTTCATCCGTTCGGCTGGTGACCGTACCAAGGGCGTATGGAAGTTCTTGGATACGGTCCGCCAGACCGACACGGGTGTAAAGCTGGCGGAATTGGAGCACTCTTCCTTGAAAAGATGCTTGCCGTTTTGCTCAGGGAGGGTCCCTATCTTAGTTCACCCCTCCTTTTATAGAGCCCTAAAAGTACGGTTCCCGCTGGATGTTGGCGGAGTGTCTAGGGATGGCCGAGTGAACACTGAGCTCGGCACCGGCTCTCTAAGACAGGCCGTTGGCATCCTCACCCCTGGGGATTTCCGGCCCATAGTCGACACTGAATAAGGTAAGTCGGATTGATGACTTTAAACGTTGCCAGTTTGAATGTGAGGGGACTGAGGGATTCAAGCAAGTGTGCGCGCTTGCTTGGTGAACTCAAGAACCTCTGCGTAGATGTTGCTGCAGTGCAGGAGACTCACTTCACTTGCGAGGCTGACTGTCGGGTGCTGGAAAGCGACTTTAACGTTTTCTCAGCATACGGCAGCAACTTCAGCGCTGGGGTCTCCTTGCTAGTTGGACGCAGCCTTGATGCTGATGTTGACGTTGTTTTTGCAGGTGACGGGGGCCGGTTGGTTGTGGCCGATGTTGCCGTGAAAAGTTTCAAGTTTCGTCTGGTTGCGGTTTATGCGCCCAATATCGTTGCGGAGAGGGTTTCCTTTTTTCGTCGGTTGGCGCCGTTCCTGGACGATACGAAGCGGCTAGTCTTAATGGGTGATTGGAATGCGATCCTTGATCCCAAGATAGATAAGGTCGGGCGGGGAGCTAGGCGTGCGGGAAGGTGTGATAGCAGCCTTGTCGGCTTCGTGACTCGTCACGGTCTCGTCGACAGGTTTCGTCTTGATCACCCAGGGCGGGAGATGTGGACGTGGCTAGATAGCTCGCCCTCTGCCAAAGTAGGCTCCTACTTGGACAGAGTGTTAGTGAGAAGAGCTGACATTGATTTTGTTAGTTGTCCCACGTTCCACTTGATAGCGTGGACTGACCATAAACTCATTAGAGTCAGTCTGCGGTTAGCAAATAGGCCTAGTCTAGCCGGCTACTGGAAGTTCAATACCTCCTTACTGGAGATACGGGACTTCCGGGATCGGCTGGAATCCCTAATTCAGCGGGCGTTAGTGGGGGCGGTTACCGGGAATAGGTGGTGGGTTTCTCTTAAGCACAGGATTAGAGATTTCGCCACCAAATACGGTCGACGGCTCAACTTAGATAGGACCGCGGAGGCGAAATCTATAGATGATAGACTCTCCCGGGCGGTGGCTGGGGGGGACTCCCTAGGTGTAGAGCTAGCTAGGAGGGACCTTGAGCGTGAGAGTAGCGAGCGCTACAAGGGATCAGTAGTTAGATCTAGGCTAAAAAGAGTTCTCAACGAAGCTGTGAAATCGAACGCGACTGCGCGTGAAGAAGAAGTGCGAAGGTTCCCCGATCGGTACATCGCATCTGTGAAGACCCCGGACGGGCGTCTGCTGCGATCGGGTCGTGAGATACGTGACGCCTTTCGGGCGCACTTTCGGGATCGCTTTGCCCGCTGCACTGATCTCCCGCTCCGGGAGTTTCGTAGCTATCTGGCCGACTTCCCCCGCCTTGGGGCGGCTGAAGCGGCTAGCTGCGAGGGTGTGGTTACTGAATGCGAAGTCCGTGACGCGTTGAAGCAGGTCGGCCTGAACAAGTCGCCGGGACTAGATGGTTTGCCCTACGAAGTGTACTTGAGGATGTCGCACATGTTTGTGCCTATTCTGACGGATATGTTCAACCATTGGTTCGCCCAGGGAGCCATCCCTGGTAGCGTTACCAAGGGCGTGATCACATTGCTGAAGAAAGGTGGCAGGCATGTTTGGGAGGGTTTAGACGATTACAGGCCCATAACTCTGCTTAACACAGAGTTAAAGATTTTGGCCCGGGTCTTAGCGAATCGTTTACAGCTTGTCATTAGCGATCTGATCGGCCCCGAGCAGACCTTTGCTGTGAAGGGAAGATCGATCCAGGACAACCTGCACTTGATTCGCGAGGTCCTAGAGGGGATAAAAGACGACACCGAATCCGCGCTGATCAGTTTAGATCAGTCCAAGGCCTTCGACAGGGTTGACCATCGGTTCTTGGCGTCTGTTTTGGAGACTGCCGGATTCGAACCGGAGTTCCGCAGATGGATTAGCATGATGTACCACAACCCTCAGGCAGTGGTGCAGGTGAACGGAAGGCGTTCGGGGGTGATCGCGATCGAGCGTTCGGTCCGGCAAGGCTGCCCTCTGTCTCCTCTTCTCTATGTCCTCGCGTTGGAGCCCCTCCTGCGCAGGCTTAGGGATGAGGGGACAAGTCCGGCACTGCGCGGTATCCCATTCGTTGGCCGCATTGCGGCTAGGGTTTCCGCGTTCGCTGATGACGTCACAGTGTTTGTATCCCGCCGCAAGGATATAGAGGCTGTGAAAGAGGCGGTTGTCGAGTATGAGCGGATTGCAGGGGCCAAGGTCAATTTTGACAAAAGCGAAGGTTTGCGGCTTGGTGCTTGGAGGGGTAGCAATACTCTTCCAGGGCCCTTCCGCTGGAGTGACGGACCCATCCGCATCCTTGGGGTGTGGTTTGGGCCCGACCTCCAACTGGAGCGAAATTGGTCGGAAGTACAAGCTAAGGTGAATGCTCAGGTGGGAATCTGGCTTTCAAGGAGGTTGTCCTTAAAGGGCAGGGCTGAGGCGTGCGCCACGTACGTCTTTCCCCTGATCCTTTACCGATTGGCTGTACTTCCTCTGCCTAAGGCACGTCGGTTGGCACTGCAACAATCCCTCTCCAGATTGCTCTGGGGAGGTGCAAGGCCGATGGTCCGTAGGCAGGTCTGTATCCAACGTACTCGCAACGGGGGTCTGGGTATGCCTGATCTGGAGAGCCACTGGCTTGCTGAAAGACTTGCATATCTGGGCCGTGTCTTGACGGGGGACTCAGTGTGGAGACGAAAGGCGAGTCGGACTTTTCCTCGCCTCAAGTCAGACCCAAAGGCTGAAGGTCGACGTAAGCCTTTGGGCGAAGCACTGTTTGTCCGCGAGTGCCGAAAGGCCCTTCGTAACCTTCTTGGGTCCAGTGACCTTTCATGGCCTCGGAAGGAGCTGTATCGGGAATTAGTGGTGGGTTCCGCTTCTGATCCTCTCAGCGAGCGGCACGGCTGGACGGCGGAGGAGATCCGCTCTCACTGGAATTGGGCGCCAGGATCGAGCTTCTTGAACAACTCCGAGTTCTCGCTCACCTGGCGACTTGTTCGGAATGCGTTATCCCTTCGCGGCTTGAACTTCAAGGCGGGCCTGGCAGACATGCCTGATTGCACTCGCTGCGGCAGTGGCTTGGAAGAAACGGCTGAGCACGCCTTCTACTACTGCGAGCGAGTCCGTCCGTTTTGGGATCACGTCGGGGAGTGGACGGCTCGCATCGAACCCAAACAGCTCGTGCTGCTCGACGTTGGTTACGTCATAGACAACGTTCTTCCTCCGTTTCACGGTGAGAAGCGTGTGGTGTTTCTCGCGATCCTAGCTGTAGCTAGAATGGTGATTTGGACGACGCGAAACAAGGGATTGTATGACGATGCAAACTTTTCTCATCGTGATCTGGTTTTGTATTTTCGGCATCAGCTGAGGGTCAAAATCAGATGCGATAGAAAACGCTTGGATCGCATAACATTCAGCAAAAGGTGGGTGACTGCAGCGAGCCTGGTCGTACGAAAGGGGGCAACGTTGGAGTCATCCTTCCCTCCTCTGCCGGCCCATGGCGTCTATGGTACGGGTCCTTAGGGACCCCATCCCTGGTAAGTAGAATTGTTTTTTTCCCCCTTGTAACCTAGTTAGCAGTATGTTGTGTGTCATTGTCCCCGTCATCTAGTCGGTAGTGTCTCAAGATCTTCCCCCTCCCAATTATTTTTGTACCTCAACCCGAATCCCAGCCCGCTTTTATTGAAGATCTTGAAAATTCATATGTAAAAAATCATATTATCTGCTTGTATCGACCCATACCGCGCCCGCCCCTTTATTTCTTTTATCTCTGTAGATTAGGATTCCCGCCCTACCTAGGGTAGGTCCGGCTTGTTTCCGGTTTCTTTCGACCCGGAAAACAGTCGGCCTCCAATTTTCTAGACGGGGGGATGGGAGGGAAACCAAACGGGGGATTTTTTCCTTGTTTTCGTGTATATATGTTTTTCGGGGTTTTTTCTCCCATTCCCATCATATCCATTGTAAAAAAATCATACATTGTAAATAAAAATCATGCATCACTTTCGGGTTTTAAGTAGGACTTTTTCATAGAGCAAATGCGGTATTTTGGTGGTTGCTGCGTGCAAGGAGATGGACGAGTGATTATATATTGTATTGTTGAATGGGTCGGCGAATGTGGCTAGCTAGGTTCCCCATAGAAAATATAGTTAAAGAATGACCGCTCCCTTCCCCTCCCCCAAAACCAAAAGGCCTCGTGCCTTCTTGTATTTTTTTACAAGGAATAAAGAACTCAGGAGCCAAGGAAGAAGCCTGCTCCTCAGGTCATTCTGCTAAAGTTATTTTCAGATTGAATTGTTGAACATCGTTATACCTGTTATTCGTTAAGTAAGACTTGTTTTGTTTTGTCCAAGTTAATTTATTTTGTGCAAGTGACGGTTTTTTTTTATTTTGACTTGTTTTGACATATTTAATTTTTTGTCATTTACTTGTCTTTCGTCACTTGTTCTTCGTTCAACCTTTGTTATACGTTCGACTTGTTTTTCTGTTAAATTTTATTTCAGGGGTTCTACTTATTTTTGGTATTTTTTTCAGTGTCTTTTCTTTACAAGGGTTTTTGTATTGATTGTTTTCACTGTATTATTTGCCTTCTCGTCCTAAAGTAGAACCCCCCTCCATTCTTGCAACAGACGGAGGCAAAATTTTACCCTCCTGGCTGAGAATTTTTCTGCAGCCATGGAGGGGTCCACGACTTCTGATACCCCCCCAAAAAAAGACTCAACACAGGAAAGCCTTATAGGGGCAAACTGGCCTTCATTGCCGGTCCCCGCTGAGACACAGGAAATCATCAACAGTCAAGACAGCCCGATACAGCCGGCCCAAAAGAGCCCCACAGCTTGGAAGGGCCAGCAGAGGGGACCTGCTGATTTCGAGAGAGACAGGGTGGGCAGATACGCCAAGTATTTCAAGGGGAATGAGATACTGCCCATCCCTGAGTTGGTCGAAAAGTTAACACCCAGGATCCTCTCGCTGGTCGTTTCTGACCTCAAAACGAAAAAGCTTGTGGGGCTCAACAAAGACATCTTCGAAGAGCTAGTGAGGAAGGCAGGCATCCCATGCCAATACTTTTGCCGTAAAAGTTTTGCGACATGGGATGTCCTGTTGCCCACTGAAGAACAGGCAGCGAAGGCGGCAGCAAACAACATTGTCACCAAACACTTCAGGCTACAGCCGGAGTATAGGGGGACCCGTAGGCTGCGCGTCACGGTATCAAACGTCCCGGCCGTCATCACTGGGGAGGTTTTGGCCGCCTATCTAAGCGCATTTGGCCAGGTAGAGGAATTTAACCTCCTCAGATCCCCGGCCGGGACAGCCTACGGGGAGTACGCCTTCCGGCTGTGCCTGACGAGGGATGGCTTCAAGGCCATCCCCGAGACTATAATCAGCGGGGACCGGCAAATGATGGTGATGGTGGAAGGGCGTAGACCAAGATGCTGGGCTTGTAGACAAATTGGGCACATTGCCAGATTTTGTCCACAGAAAAATGAAAACACAGCAGCCACAACAACAACAACAGATTCAGCAACCGCCAGCACCACCACCACCACCATCAGTAAACAAACGGAGGCCCAGGGCACAAGTCAGGTCCAGCCCAAAACAAACGAACAGGAGGGCTGGACCGAGGTAAACCGGAAGAAAAAGGGGCCCCCTAAACAGGGAGAAAAAAATCAAAATGCATCCCCTTCTCAGAGACAAGACAAGGCCCAACCACCAGCAGCGCCGGAATCGCCAAAAACACCGGCAACAACTACGTCAAAAGTATCAGCAACACCGGCACCCAAAACCACACCAAAGTCATCAGCAACACCAGCAACCCCAACGACATCAACAGCACCAGTACCATTAGCAACCACAGCATCTCCAGCATCCAAAAAGATGAAAAAGAAAAAAACAACAAACCATACAGAAGAAATGGAGACCTACACCAATTTAAAACGGAGGAGGGACAGTGGGGAAGGGGCCGCGAAAAAAATGTGCCCGGAAAAACCCCAGCCCGAGGCAGGCCCTTCCTCCCAAAAACAACCACAACCACAGTCACCCCCTCCATCTCTACCATCACCATCACCTTCAACACTACCTCCACCACTTTTCCCCCCTCCAAAAATATCACTACAGTCTCCTCCCCAACAAATGGACCCTCCTTCACCTCTCTCACCACAACAAGAACACTTTCTGCACAAATACCATCGCCCTTATAGAATCCCCCTGCCTAGATCACAATCGGCAGAAAGGGCACAACCCTCGAGCCTAGCTCGAACCCCATCCCTTCCCACACTTAGCCCCAGAGACATATCATCCCAGGAACTATTCCCCGCGATTCCCTCACCTAAAAGAAAACCTGACCCCACTGCCGGAAAAAAGAAACCAAATCGGCAGGAGGAGAAACTTTCAATTGGACAGATACAGCGGGCAGCGGCTTTGTGTTCGGTGGAGCTGGAAGCAGTTGGGGACTTCCAGCTCCGGAAGGCACTAAAGCCGCTGCTCAGCTTGGAAAAGATAAATGATTTAAACATTACAAACCCTTCGAACTTTAGGAGTGCAGCCATGGTGACCACTTTTGTCCGGTCAGCTGGCGACCGTACCAGGGGCGTATGGAAGTACCTGAGTACGGTCTGTCAGACTGATACGGGCATAAAGCTGGCGGAGTTGGAGCACTCCTCCCTTAAAAAATGTATTCCTTTTTGTTCGGGCAGGGTCCCAATTTTGGTTCACCCGTCCCTTTACAGGTCCCTAAAGCTGCGGTTCCCGATAGATGTCGGCGGAATCACCAGGGACAACCGGGTTACAACTGAACTCGGCACCGGTTCCCTGCGTCAGGCTGTCGGCATCCTCACACCCAAGGATTTCCGGCCCATAGTCGACACTGAGTAAGGTAAGTCGGATTGATGGCTCTAAACCTTGCCAGTTTGAATGTGAGGGGACTGAGGGATTCAAGCAAGTGTGCGCGCTTGCTTGGTGAACTCAGGAACCTCGGAGTGGATGTTGCTGCAGTGCAGGAGACTCACTTCACTTGCGAGGCTGACTGTCGGGTGCTGGAAAGCGACTTTAACGTTTTCTCAGCATACGGCAGCAACTTCAGCGCTGGGGTCTCCTTGCTAGTTGGACGCAGCCTTGATGCTGATGTTGACGTTGTTTTTGCAGGTGACGGGGGCCGGTTGGTTGTGGCCGATGTTGCCGTGAAAAGTTTCAAGTTTCGTCTGGTTGCGGTTTATGCGCCCAATATCGTTGCGGAGAGGGTTTCCTTTTTTCGTCGGTTGGCGCCGTTCCTGGACGATACGAAGCGGCTAGTCTTAATGGGTGATTGGAATGCGATCCTTGATCCCAAGATAGATAAGGTCGGGCGGGGAGCTAGGCGTGCGGGAAGGTGTGATAGCAGCCTTGTCGGCTTCGTGACTCGTCACGGTCTCGTCGACAGGTTTCGTCTTGATCACCCAGGGCGGGAGATGTGGACGTGGCTAGATAGCTCGCCCTCTGCCAAAGTAGGCTCCTACTTGGACAGAGTGTTAGTGAGAAGAGCTGACATTGATTTTGTTAGTTGTCCCACGTTCCACTTGATAGCGTGGACTGACCATAAACTCATTAGAGTCAGTCTGCGGTTAGCAAATAGGCCTAGTCTAGCCGGCTACTGGAAGTTCAATACCTCCTTACTGGAGATACGGGACTTCCGGGATCGGCTGGAATCCCTAATTCAGCGGGCGTTAGTGGGGGCGGTTACCGGGAATAGGTGGTGGGTTTCTCTTAAGCACAGGATTAGAGATTTCGCCACCAAATACGGTCGACGGCTCAACTTAGATAGGACCGCGGAGGCGAAATCTATAGATGATAGACTCTCCCGGGCGGTGGCTGGGGGGGACTCCCTAGGTGTAGAGCTAGCTAGGAGGGACCTTGAGCGTGAGAGTAGCGAGCGCTACAAGGGATCAGTAGTTAGATCTAGGCTAAAAAGAGTTCTCAACGAAGCTGTGAAATCGAACGCGACTGCGCGTGAAGAAGAAGTGCGAAGGTTCCCCGATCGGTACATCGCATCTGTGAAGACCCCGGACGGGCGTCTGCTGCGATCGGGTCGTGAGATACGTGACGCCTTTCGGGCGCACTTTCGGGATCGCTTTGCCCGCTGCACTGATCTCCCGCTCCGGGAGTTTCGTAGCTATCTGGCCGACTTCCCCCGCCTTGGGGCGGCTGAAGCGGCTAGCTGCGAGGGTGTGGTTACTGAATGCGAAGTCCGTGACGCGTTGAAGCAGGTCGGCCTGAACAAGTCGCCGGGACTAGATGGTTTGCCCTACGAAGTGTACTTGAGGATGTCGCACATGTTTGTGCCTATTCTGACGGATATGTTCAACCATTGGTTCGCCCAGGGAGCCATCCCTGGTAGCGTTACCAAGGGCGTGATCACATTGCTGAAGAAAGGTGGCAGGCATGTTTGGGAGGGTTTAGACGATTACAGGCCCATAACTCTGCTTAACACAGAGTTAAAGATTTTGGCCCGGGTCTTAGCGAATCGTTTACAGCTTGTCATTAGCGATCTGATCGGCCCCGAGCAGACCTTTGCTGTGAAGGGAAGATCGATCCAGGACAACCTGCACTTGATTCGCGAGGTCCTAGAGGGGATAAAAGACGACACCGAATCCGCGCTGATCAGTTTAGATCAGTCCAAGGCCTTCGACAGGGTTGACCATCGGTTCTTGGCGTCTGTTTTGGAGACTGCCGGATTCGAACCGGAGTTCCGCAGATGGATTAGCATGATGTACCACAAGCCTCAGGCAGTGGTGCAGGTGAACGGAAGGCGTTCGGGGGTGATCGCGATCGAGCGTTCGGTCCGGCAAGGCTGCCCTCTGTCTCCTCTTCTCTATGTCCTCGCGTTGGAGCCCCTCCTGCGCAGGCTTAGGGATGAGGGGACAAGTCCGGCACTGCGCGGTATCCCATTCGTTGGCCGCATTGCGGCTAGGGTTTCCGCGTTCGCTGATGACGTCACAGTGTTTGTATCCCGCCGCAAGGATATAGAGGCTGTGAAAGAGGCGGTTGTCGAGTATGAGCGGATTGCAGGGGCCAAGGTCAATTTTGACAAAAGCGAAGGTTTGCGGCTTGGTGCTTGGAGGGGTAGCAATACTCTTCCAGGGCCCTTCCGCTGGAGTGACGGACCCATCCGCATCCTTGGGGTGTGGTTTGGGCCCGACCTCCAACTGGAGCGAAATTGGTCGGAAGTACAAGCTAAGGTGAATGCTCAGGTGGGAATCTGGCTTTCAAGGAGGTTGTCCTTAAAGGGCAGGGCTGAGGCGTGCGCCACGTACGTCTTTCCCCTGATCCTTTACCGATTGGCTGTACTTCCTCTGCCTAAGGCACGTCGGTTGGCACTGCAACAATCCCTCTCCAGATTGCTCTGGGGAGGTGCAAGGCCGATGGTCCGTAGGCAGGTCTGTATCCAACGTACTCGCAACGGGGGTCTGGGTATGCCTGATCTGGAGAGCCACTGGCTTGCTGAAAGACTTGCATATCTGGGCCGTGTCTTGACGGGGGACTCAGTGTGGAGACGAAAGGCGAGTCGGACTTTTCCTCGCCTCAAGTCAGACCCAAAGGCTGAAGGTCGACGTAAGCCTTTGGGCGAAGCACTGTTTGTCCGCGAGTGCCGAAAGGCCCTTCGTAACCTTCTTGGGTCCAGTGACCTTTCATGGCCTCGGAAGGAGCTGTATCGGGAATTAGTGGTGGGTTCCGCTTCTGATCCTCTCAGCGAGCGGCACGGCTGGACGGCGGAGGAGATCCGCTCCCACTGGAATTGGGCGCCAGGATCGAGCTTCTTGAACAACTCCGAGTTCTCGCTCACCTGGCGACTTGTTCGGAATGCGTTATCCCTTCGCGGCTTGAATTTCAAGGCGGGCCTGGCAGACATGCCTGATTGCACTCGCTGCGGCAGTGGCTTGGAAGAAACGGCTGAGCACGCCTTCTACTACTGCGAGCGAGTCCGTCCGTTTTGGGATCACGTCGGGGAGTGGACGGCTCGCATCGAACCCAAACAGCTCGTGCTGCTCGACGTTGGTTACGTCGTAGACAACGTTCTTCCTCCGTTTCACGGTGAGAAGCGTGTGGTGTTTCTCGCGATCCTAGCTGTAGCTAGAATGGTGATTTGGACGACGCGAAACAAGGGATTGTATGACGATGCAAACTTTTCTCATCGTGATCTGGTTTTGTATTTTCGGCATCAGCTGAGGGTCAAAATCAGATGCGATAGAAAACGCTTGGATCGCATAACATTCAGCAAAAGGTGGGTGACTGCAGCGAGCCTGGTCGTACGAAAGGGGGCAACGTTGGAGTCATCCTTCCCTCCTCTGCCGGCCCATGGCGTATATGGTACGGGTCCTTAGGGACCCCATCCCTGGTAAGTAGAATTGTTTTTTTTTCCCCTTGTAACCTAGTTAGCAGTATGTTGTGTGTCATTGTCCCCGTCATCTAGTCGGTAGTTTCTCAAGATCTTCCCCCTCCCAATTATTTTTGTACCTCAACCCGAATCCCAGCCCGCTTTTATTGAAGATCTTGAAAATTCATATGTAAAAAATCATATTATCTGCTTGTATCGACCCATACCGCGCCCGACCCTTTATTTCTTTTATCTCTGTAGATTAGGATTCCCGCCCTACCTAGGGTAGGTCCGGCTTGTTTCCGGTTTCTTTCGACCCGGAAAACAGTCGGCCTCCAATTTTCTAGACGGGGGGGATGGGAGGGAAACCAAACGGGGGATTTTTTCCTTGTTTTCGTGTATATATGTTTTTCGGGTTTTTTTCTCCCATTCCCATCATATCCATTGTAAAAAAATCATACATTGTAAATAAAAATCATGCATCACTTTCGGGTTTTAAGTAGGACTTTTTCATAGAGCAAATGCGGTATTTTGGTGGTCGCTGCGTGCAAGGAGATGGACGAGTGATTATATATTGTATTGTTGAATGGGTCGGCGAATGTGGCTAGCTAGGTTCCCCATAGAAAATATAGTTAAAGCATGACCGCTCCCTTCCCCTCCCCCAAAACCAAAAGGCCTCGTGCCTTCTTGTATTCTTTTACAAGGAATAAAGAACTCAGGAGCCAAGTGGAAGAAATATGTCAATATTGGTCAGTATGTCTTTAATTCCAATTTAAAATGCTGAATTTTACAAAATGTTATGCTGTATTTTGTTTGTAAAATAATGCTTAAACTATGCGTTTTAAATGTAAAGGCACGCTTACTCTACTGTAAAGCCAATCTGATATTAAGCCTATCCACATGTCAGCGAACAAGGCAGAATGTTTTTAAATATCTTCTATCGAATAATTTAAAATTCGTAAAGAAAGCCCTAACAGTAGTTTAGAAGAAAAAGCCTAGAATGCTACTACAGCCCCCCCCCTCAGAAAAGGAAAAGGAAAAAAAAAAAAAAAAAAAAAAAAAACCAACAAAAACGAATTGTCCCCTTCACCCCAGTAGACCGCCCCCAAAGCTACCTAAAATATCAGTAGTAAATAAAAGTCCAAACGAAGAAGACGCATTTGAACTCAGGAGCCAAGTGGAAGAAATATGTCAATATTGGTCAGTATGTCTTTAATTCCAATTTAAAATGCTGAATTTTACAAAATGTTATGCTGTATTTTGTTTGTAAAATAATGCTTAAACTATGCGTTTTAAATGTAAAGGCACGCTTACTCTACTGTAAAGCCAATTTGATATTAAGCCTATCCACATGTCAGCGAACAAGGCAGAATGTTTTTAAATATCTTCTATCGAATAATTTAAAAATTCGTAAAGAAAGCCCTAACAGTAGTTTAGAAGAAAAAGCCTAGAACGCCTAATGCTACCACAGAGCTCTAATTCCTGAAGCCTGCTAGGTCCCCAACTGTAGGATTGGAAAAAAAAAAAAAAAAAAAAAAAAAAAAAAAAAAAAATGAAAAACCCTTGGAAAAGTCCCAATACAGCAAAAAAGTATAAGTCAGTATTAGTGAAAGTCATAAGAAAGTACCTTAATGTTGGACTTTAACTAAGTTAAAACTTAAAACAAATCCCCCCCCTTTTATTTATTTATTTATTTATTTATTTATTTATTTTTTTTTTTTTTTTTTTTTTTTTTCATTTTATTTAATTTTTAAAAAAAAATTTTATTTTATTTTATTTTATTTTTTTTTTTTTATTTTATTTTATTTTTTTTTTTTTTTTTTTATTTTTTTTTTTTTTTTAAATGTTCATTTATTTTATTATGTACACATGGGAAGCAGCATGATGTACGTTAAGGTATTTGAATAAACCAATGGACGACCAAAGTCAATACCCAAATGGGTCCTGGACGTGAGTTTGACGACTTTTCGCTCAGGATCGACAGTTCGATCGGGGAACTACTGCTGCTCCTCTATAAGAGTGGCTTCTATAGAAGAGAATAAAACAGCCATCGAAAGATAACCATGACCCACACTCAAACCACTTACACAAACCGCATCGCTCTTCGCGCGGGTAAAAAAGGGGCGCGTCCTGCTGAGGTTGGAGCCCTGGCCTCGGTGTTCGAAAAATCAGCTACAGAGCTCAAACAATCAAAACTACTAAAATGCAAGCAAACACTACAAATAGCCACATTTAACGTAAGAACCTTAAATAGAATAGGACAACTCCCAGAGCTAATTGCATCGGCCGAAGAACATAATATAGAAATAATTTGCATACAAGAACACAGATACACGCACACAGAAGATATCAAATATCACGAAACTGGCAATGGATGGTCGCTCGCCACTGTATCCGCATGGAAAAACTCTGTCAACGCCGCAGTAGGAGGGGTAGGATTGCTTATAGGACCTAGAGCACTAAAAACGCTTAATAGCATAGAGAAAATACGACCTAGGATGATGGTAGCTACATTTAACGGAAACCCCAGAGCAACAATCGTCTCATGCTACAGCCCCACCAATGTTAGTGAAGAAAATGAAATAGTCACCTTCTACGATGAGTTATCCTCATTAGTGCGTAGCATCCCGAAACACAACATGTTAGTCATTGGCGGAGACATGAATGCACAAATCGGGAAAAACGGAAACAACAAATACAGCCTCCACAACACGTCAAATAGAAATGGGCAACATCTAACAGATTTCATGATAGAAAATAGATTAGCATGCCTCAATACAAACTACCAAAAAAGAGAGGGCAAACTATGGACATACACGTACGCAAACAATACTAAAGCTCAGATAGACTACGTCCTTATAAACAAGAAATGGAAGAATAGTGCATTGAATTGCGAGGCATACTCCTCTTTTGAGGGTGTGTCCACCGATCACCGAATAGTCACAGCGAAAATACGGTTAAGCCTACGAAAAAACGCCAAACGAACAGCGACCACCAAACACTATGACTGGGCCCTATTAAACAACAAAGATGTCAGAGATAAATACGTATTAGAATTGAGAAACAGATTCGAAACACTACAAGAAAAGACGGAAAAAAGTACACCAAACGACGAATACGAAAATTTCGTCAATGCACACCTTGAGGCAGCAGCAAAATACATTCCAACAAAAATTAAAACTAAATATAGAGTCCCATGGGAAACCTTTGCGGTGAGAGAAAAACGTGCACTAGTGAAAACAGCCTCCAAAAACTATCGAAAAAACCCAACAAACACAAATGCCT